>VJOZ01003154.1:17274-47373 GCA_009801055.1 Stichopus horrens | reverse complement strand
GATGTAGTGATGGCAAGAAGTGTAAATGGGTTTAAGAATGCACTGGACAAGTACTTTAGGCTTTGTGACCGGGTTTGATTGTTGTCTCTTTTTTTTTCAGGGTCCTTGATGGGGACTTAATTGTTCCTCCTGATCCTTTTTTATACTAAACTAAACTAACATTTGTTGGCTGGGTGATATGTGACGTAGTTCAATGCATATAGTACAAGACAAGTATAATTCTAATACACAGTTGGCATGAAGGTAAATAGGACACAACGAATATGATCATCATATGAAGTAACTGGTTAAGGTTAATGCATACAAGCGGTTGGCAACTGATCAGTAGACAACATGATCTACTAAACCACTGCTAATTGTATCATTTTTCTCCATTGCTGCTGTATGACTGGATTTAATAATACACCTACCCTGTTTCTTCTTTGACTCTGGTTCCCTGAGAGGGTGATGCCTCTTGGCTGGCGAGGTCTATCCTGTTCCCAGTGATAAGGACATTTCTCCCAAACGCTCCAGACATGTCACTGAATGTACCTTCTGTTGCACTACCAGCTACTGAGAAAGACAATGACATGATTAAACTCTCTGCAAATACTTAACCAAAACAAACTCCAAAAGAAGAAGAAGAGAAGAAAAAGTGGTCGATGCAAATGGGCTTTTTGAGCTTGATGTCGACTGAGACCGAGCATGCTTGCAGCATATTCCTCACATATAAATTAGAACAAACAAACAGTGACAATAACTGAAAAGCCAGTTGAATATTAACTCTGAATGACAGGCTGTTCTCTTTTCCTATTGGACACATGTCTGGAGGAATATGGACAATTCAAAGAAAATTACGTAAAAAATAATTTGTTTCAAACTGCTGCCAATCTTCCTTGACAGAACATGGAGAGAGATTTTAAAACTTCTGCTCCACATTGACAGACATATAATTATGCCACAGAACCACTTAAAGAAGTGGACTTGGTGATGCAAATTTGACACAATTAAGTGACTCTTCAGGTGATCTTTAATCTTTTCTTCAAGCTTAAGAAGAATCATTTGAAAGACATCTGTCCACCCAAAGAATACCCAACATCTTTTCCTTGTTGCATCAGCTTTACTATGTATTATCTTGTGAGCCACAACATAAAAAATAAAAAAACCAACTTTTCTTTTTCCATCTACTGGGGCGCTGTCTGACAAAATTTGTCATTGGTAGATCATTTTGTTTATCACAGATCTGTTAAATAGATATGCTTCTACTCGATGTGGAGAAAGATCGTCCAAATTTATGTAAGATGTATTTTACAACTTCCTATCCTCCTTTAAGAACCCACTTCATTAATCCCATGCCATACTGTACATGGTACGTTTACAATGGCTGAGAAAGATGCTAGTGGTTTCAATACAGAAATCATTTGAGTGTTAAGCTAACCTAAGTTGGTCAAACAAACTTAATGCCACTGGCAGAGCTATTGTAGTTGTTGAAATGGTTGCAGTTGCAATGTCAAAGGGACCTCTGAGTTAAATTTTGACGAAAGCAGTCAAATTGCTCATACACGCTTATTATGGCAATATAAAGTTAGTGGTGAGTGAAGGAAAATAAGCATGCAGCATGCTCAAGGGAAAACATGAGAATGTGAGTTATTGATGACTATGATCCTCAGAATAGCTATAAAGACATATACAAAAGCAATACTTTACAGAAGAACAAAGTAAAATGGATTATGCAAATGAGGCAAAAGAAATTGATTGTTATATACAAACACTGTAGTAGCTGATACACTCAAGTTGAATGAAAGGTATGTAAAGCTTAGGCTGTCTAAACTATCATACGGTTGACATATAATGAATTAAAAGTCAGTAGCTACTGAGGATACAAAAGCAGGAATAAATGAGCTGTGCATGTAAGAAGCAAGTATGAAAACTCCCTTCTACACAAAATGAAGTGAAAGTTATTCATAAACTGTACCATAGTGAGATAAACTGTCCCCCTATAATGCTTGTAATCTCTGAAGGTTTTTCATTGCATACAAAATTAGTGAGTATAAATGAGATGGATAGAGGCAAGGGAGGGGAAATCTTTGTACGAGTTTTTAGGTTCTGCATGATTTCAAACAAATCATGACAGATTGACAATTAACAAAGAAAGAAATACATAATGCAGAAAAAACAGAGCGCCAGACCCACACACACCAAGCTGTACAGAAAACTCAAGTCTTCTGAGTGCAAGCAATCTTTCTATGACAAGGCCACCTATAGGGGGCAGCAGTGAATTTGGGGAAAAGGCCCACATCCCCTTATGGTGTCATGTATATCTGCTTCATGCTCATCAAAGTTATAGAAAAAAGCCTCAATTCTGAAATGTATATAGAGATCTTGCTACAAGAAAAAAAAATCCATTACATTTTGAATGAAAGACTTAAAGCTGACTGAAACAGTTGAAGGATGGAAAATTAAATGAAAACAAAAGTTAGTTTTGGATATATCTTCAAGAGAGCGTTACTTGTAACATGAAGCAATCTAGGGTGGGATACAATTATGGACCATTAGCAGCTATCTTTAAAGTAACAATTGACCAGTTGGCCAGCCAATCAGTCAGGCAGACACCCAGTAGATCAGCCAGTCAGTTAGTGGATCAGCTGACCAACCATGATAATTTTTCTTCAAGAGAGACATTACTATGAAATGTGTAAACACCTATTCAAATTTTTTCCATCCTTTGGTACTTACTTGCAAATTTCAAAATTTCTTTACTTTACATACAAATGTAGGAAATCAAAACTACTAGTTCAGTCAGCTAATGATATTTTATATGAGCAATGTTGGCAAGGACTGGTGAAACTTTGATGGATCGATACTAATGCTTCAACACAGAAAGATGTACAAAGTGTGATTGTGCAAGATGCTTTCAAGAAAAGGGTGAAAAACAAAAGTTTGAAAACTGAACAAAGTTTTACCTGGGCTACTAGACGTCTCAAAGACAACAGAAGTAGGAATATCTAACAAAATGAACGTACAAACATTTAATACTGTAGTACCAACAGCATTGTTTGTTTATTTATTTCAAGGGTATAGCAAGGTACTCAAGATAAATGACTGTCATGGCAAATTTCACACACAATTGTTTGCACAGTTGCACTTAACTACACACTTCCTAGATCATACCGGAAAACTGGAAATTGTGCAAAGGTAAACACACACAGACAAATATGTCTATAAACAACAGTGCATGCAAAACCTGATACAAGTGTTGACAGTTGGCATTCCTTCCAGACCAATTGCTTCTTTTAAATCACTCCAAACTCTACTTTGGTAGGAACAAGAACATACATCTCAACTTTGGCCAAAATCAATAAGTATAATAAAATATACATTTTATACAAACTGGAACAAAGCCTAAAGAGCCTTTTTGCATGTCAAGGTGCTTTCAGTTTTGATATGTTCATAAAGCAAAACTACCAACTGTAACATGATTCATGTTTTGTATTTTATTACGAAGTAGGACCTGAACAGACTGTGATTCTCCCACGCTCTGATAGTCACAACACTTTAGTGACAGAAAAAGTGCTTTTGGAGGGCAAATGGACAAGGGCAAATGAAAAACTTTTTTTTCCCACAACCAGGTCTCGATTCAAGTTGTGTATTCTACTATGTATGAACGATAAAAGTAGCCACATACCAGCACTATAGAGGGAAGATTTAATTAATTTCCAGAGTTACGGCAACCGAGCAACCACTTAGCTTGATAGTGATGATGTCTATAAACATTGTTGAGGTGCTTTCAAAATGCAAATAAAAAATAGTGAATTAGAAGTCAGCACCTGAGCAGACTGATTCTTCTAAGCTCTGATCCCTTGAAAGATGGTCAGAACAACTAGTGACTGAAAAAAAGTGCTTTTGGAGCAATTCCTGACTGTGGGCTAGAGGATAATTTTTAATCCCATGACCAGGTTTGTCACCAGCACCATTTGAGTGCATCCTAATTGTTTGAACAGAAAAATGTCTCTCACCCTACCCCTGTGGGATCTATACCACTTTCAGTCATTAACTCCTTTTTTTTTAATTTTTCCCTTTTTCAAATTTCAATTTTGTTTTTATTTATCTGTTCCTAGTGTTTGTCCAGTGCGGTAGTCCACTGCAGGTGCGTAAGTGCTACAAATAGGTATGCGATAGGATTATAATCCTATGTTACTTGTGTTTGTATTATGATTTCATTGCATTTTGTAATTTGCTGATTAATGCTAAAACTCTGATTGACATGATGATTTGCAGGCATCATCCATGGTCATCAAATGGTATGCTATCTTGTAGGTCGATTTAAGTGGTGGTCCAAAGATAGTAATTCTAGGCTCTGTTCCGGTCAGCCAAAGTTAGTCACAGGAAGGTCCGATTGGTGCCAACCAGTGAAATTTGGATGAAACTGCACGACCATATTGTGATCCAATCTGGAGAAACCTGTGGCAACATGTTGATGTGATTTGGCATTATCTATTGCAACCCTTTGATCCAATTCAGTTAACCTGGAGTAATACTTTGATCCAATCTGGGTAAACCCACAGAAACACTTTGATCCTGTAGGAGGAAAAATAGGAGGAACTAGCAGCACCCCTCCCTCCCCCCTCTTGATCCAGTTTGTATTTTATAACACATGTACAAATGGTTCATACAATTATGATGCAACTTTTTTAAGGTCATGAGGGTAACTTGGTCAGTGCCCATTATGTAATGACACAAAATCATACTAATATATCAACTCAGTAAGAAGCAGTAAATAAATTTTATGGTTTTATTTAAATTCAGTGACATACCTTACAGAAGTCACATGCAACATCCAGTCCTAACAAGAGATTAAATTTCTTCTTTGCTGCTATAAATACATGGGCACAATTAATTAGGCCATAGACGTGACTTACCCAATTCTTTTGTTCGCTCTTTAGTACTCTGATCTGCTTTAGATGAAACAACCTTTTCATGATTATTGTAGAGTTTCCATATTAAGTCATGGTTTGGTGTAGTGTTCTCTAAGTGAATGCTGTAATTAAACAACACAAATTTTATCTTGCAAAAAATTTAATATAAAAGTATCAAATTATATCCAACTTCTGACTTACAGCATACAAGCCATGTAAGGTTGCTTCCCAGTTGATTTCTAAAGATTATTAGTCAAACTTATATTATTAGCTGTCAAATAAATTAAATGCTAAACAATACATGTTGCTTCAATTAACATGAGATATCAAGCTAAAGTGTGGTAGGGTAAGATGTCATATGTTGTGATATTTACAATATTTAAGGCTTTAAAGCTCAAGTCAGGCCAACTAATAAAAATTTATCTTTGCTAACATCTTTTGCTGTTTTGGCATTATTTATAAGTACCAGGATTGAGCATGTCCAGTCCTTGCCATATTTTGAGCTGGGGAAAGGAATCCTTGAAATATCTTCTGCCTAATTGTATCATCTATTTTATGATACATTTGATTTGCAGCATTTGCATGTGGTTTTACAACCTACCACAGATTTGCATTGTTGAGAGGTGTTTGAAAAAGTTTTTTTAGAACTTTACCCAGGGCTGAAACAACTGACTGAAACAGTAATTAAGAAACCACTCTACCACTGCCGTAATATACTTTATTGATGGAATGGACATGATACAGTTAGCAACAAAGGTGTAATTACAAAACCAGAGCAAGTTGGAAGTAACCTTCTATAATTTGGAGGTGCCCCTGGTGTTAACTTATCCACACGAATGTGCAGGTAATATAATGCTGCAAGAAGATGCAGTGATTACAAGGATGAAGGATACACCTACCTCCCTATCAGCCTGCATAGTGGTACGTAGGCTATGTAAGCCATCTCTGGAGTAAAGACTGATTCTAGTTGAAGCATCGCCTCATGGTTGACTTTACTATCATTTGATACAGACCCTTCTGCGATACCTATTCAGTCAAAAGAAAGAAAGATAGAGAGAGGCATCATTCAATGGCCTTTTGCTCATAGGACTCTGTTCATGGCCCTTTCTTCAAACATTTTGTATACACGTTCATATTTATGGGGTCTTCTAAACTTATATGCAAAACGACTCAGATCCAGCACACAGACTGTAAAGATGATCCATAGAATACATGTAAGGGTGACATATTACTCACTAGGAGCATCAAAGGCATAATCTATCAGATGACTAAAAGAAGGCTTCATACAGGCAAAATAATATTATACAAACCCTAGTTTTGTAGTTTACAGATGAAAGGCAGAATCGCAGGCTAAACAGCTACCTATAACATTTAAGGTTACATGGACAAATTCCTCCTGATGTGTCGGCACTCTGTGTAAAAGACTTTCAGACTTTATCAAGTGGATGAAAAGTAAAGAATGGGGCAGTTTCCTGAAGTATTCTTTGACTCTCTTTATGGCATGCTTCCAAAGGACCATCAATGTGCAGATGGCTATCTTCAATTTGTGGGTAACATTTATTCTACTTTTCAGACTAAATTTTCTCTTTGGATGTCAGTTGTATGACTGTATCACATGTATTACTAACATAGAGACTACTTATTGTGACAGTTGAGTTGAATTGTTTCTTTCTCTGGCTCTGATCAACCAAGACTTCTGAATATGTTTAGTGTTCTCTTCTACCTCCTTTACTGATGGCACTGTCCTTCCTTGCTGAGACATTTTAACAGCCATGTTAAGTTTACATGGTGGACTTAGAGATAATGTTTCTGATTGGCTGCAGATAATTTGATAATGTTTCTGATTGGCTGCAGATTATTTTACCTGTTAATCCTGGTGACCATCCTGGAGATGACTTCACAGAGCCATCTTCTCCCTTTAAGTCCTCTAGCTTGGTTGGGGTACCAATCCTATACTGATCCGTCAAAGAATCTTTCTTGATTTCACAATAAAAGTCATCACTGTCCGTGCTCTGGTTGCTGATTCTCCGACTCTGTGCTACACATTGAAGAAAGAGAAGACGTTACTGACCGAAGCTGAGTTGTCTCATGTTCCTTGGACAAATAGAAAACCGGTAGGATCATTTTTAGGGCCAAAGTAAGATAACATAAGTGAAACCTCATCTCAAAAGTAAATCATGACAGTAAATGTAACAACTGTATTCATTTCAAAGATAACACTTGCAATTTCCTTTGGCAAAATGAAATTCGATACTTCTATTTTGGAAAGACATTACTCTGATCAGAGCTAAGAAGGAACATCTGAATATCTTAAAAGCCCCGAAGCTGTTCTCAAGTTCACATACCTTGTTTCTGCTAAATTTTCATTTTTGGCAATAAATTTTTCTTTGGGCAAACTCAGACTGTTCTTAGATAAGTCCTTGCTCAATGGAATAGAAGGTTTCACTGTAAAGTGTTTCACATTAGACAAGGTAATACAGACTAAAAAAACATTTCCAAAAAAACACCTGTTTGCCCTCAGTGCCAGTCCCCAACGAACAATTAGCCAATGAAAGACAACAACAACATATCCACTACTTACAATACTGAAAATATTTAAAGGGAAATAGGTCGTTTAGAATTTACCAATATGGCATACAAAGAAAATAGGTTTAGTCATTGTTAAACCATTCAGTCTCATCAATAAATATTTGCAAAAGCTTCATCTCCTCAAAAGATTATGCATGGAATTAGTAACGGAAGATGCATCATTTGAAATTTGAAAAGTTTGGGTGAACGAATTATTGTTCAGCAACAAATAACTGAATTTCTATCTGTGACAAGACTATGGTCCCTTGTGACATTTGTGAGTGCTTCCCTTTGTTATTAGAACTCCTCTCCTGTGTGGTGTCCACTACAAGTAGTGGATTCCTAGCTCATGAGTTTCCTGGTCTAGTAGAAAAGCTATTCCTTTTCCTAAGATTTATATCTAAAAGAACTATAGACCAATCAGGATGAGAAAGTGTCTGTTACTGCTACTGTTCATGTACAGTAAACTTGTGAGTGGCCATTCCACTCATTTTAACATGATCTATTTAATTAGCCCCTCTGTAGAACCAGTCAAAGGTGGTTTTGAGTCGCAAGTGTCTGCAATGTCCAAAATAACACTATCCATAGAGAGAATTTACTGTTACAATACTGATCACTATTTCATAAACAATTCTAGTTGTGAAACCTAAGTGATTCTGTATGTTGCTTTTCTGGTTACCTCACTTTGCTATGGCAACAAATACCATGTGCCATGTAACCATAGCTGCTATGTTGGGCTATGATCATATGGAGGTCATACCTTACATGTGGTACTAAAAACATTTCTGCAGCTATCTTGAGAATGCATTTACTAATGACTGATGAGACCAAAATATATCCATTTCTGCTTAAACCTTCACCAGAATTGTGTTCTCGATTGCTAAGTATGAATTTAGTTCACATTCTTATAATATCGTATTTACTAGCAGTCTACGACTAGTTCTCTGTGCACTTCAAATGACCCATGGCCCTCACTAAAGAAATTAGGATTGTTGCATTCAACACAGGAAAGCTACATATTAATATGAGATCTGATCAAGCATTCCCTTTTGACACATGTTCCATTTGTACATGTTTTTAACAATTAAACCTCTCTACACTTCAAAATGATCTTAAACTTTGAATATCAAAATCAAAATGACTGTTTTTCCTGAATGTGGTACACCAACGTACCATCTATGAGATCAGACAAGCTTACCTTCCTGAGATGTTGTATTTGATACTCATAATTGAGAATGCTTATGACTCCCATGGAAACCAAAACCCTTGCCAACTATGGGAATATTCCTGTCACAAATGGAAAATATTCTATAATGACCATAAAAGGCACTTTCCTATCAAAGTATCACCCACTTTTTTCACAAAGACATTCAATAGTAACGTATTTTACAATAACGTTCGAGACAGCCTCATGAATATTTCATAACCGCGGCATGATGACGTATAAAAAGTCACACAATAGTTTTGTTGTCACTTGTTTCTGTGCGACTTTTACATAATAGAATTGGTTCGCCTATTCAAAACTTTTGGTGGTTATAAATGATTCATGTCTCTACGCAAAGACTTTGAGCAAATTGAAAGTTTTGACATGTAGTTTCACATTATTATGGACTTTACGAGAATATGTTGAAGATTGCCTGGCCTATTCTTTTCAGCACACTCATAAGTCTAAAACCTGAGAAAAAGTGTAAATTATCCACTGAATAAGGTTTCTAAGCCTCCAAGACCAAAGAAAAAGGAAGCTTGTGAGTTGCCGAGAATCCTGTTCACTGGATTCAGTGATGAGAAATATTTAACATGCACAGAGAAATCTACATAAGTAATAAGAGAAGGAGATGCCAACTTTACCAGAGTCAAGCAAACTGCTGCCACTGACCACATCAAAACTCAAAAAGAAATAGTTGAGGAGTTCCTTAAGTTCATTACGTGCCATTTCTCTTCCCAAGCGAAGTGCCAGTGTAGTGATTACAGCCACAAGCTTTCTGCATAGAGAATTCCTTGCTCTTGCACCAGAAGGGAAAACATGATCCAAAGAAGATAATAAATTGATGACAGGATACAAAATCTTCTTCGTAATCACCTGAGAATATGGACAAAGGGAGGTAGGATGACTTGACAGAAAAGAAGACAGGGGAACGGAAATACGAGGGGATGAAACTGGAAGGATTGAGAGAAGAGGAAAATTAGATGATTGAAAGAGGATTGAGGAGGGCCTCAGGTGTTTAAAGAGGAGATTTAGATGACTGAGAGAGGCAGACGATTGAATGATTAAGACAAATGGATGATTAATGATGGGAAAAGTAGAGGGTTGAAATAAGTGAAAGAGGAGGTCGTTTAATGACTGAAACTTGAGGCAGTGGAGGGATGAGATGAGTGAGAGAGGATGGAAGTTGAGATGCGGAGAGGAGTTGAGATGATTCAAGGGAGAGAAATTTGAATTATTTGAAAGAGCAGGGGATTAGGATTATTGACAGATGTGAAAGAGGATGGGGATAAAATGATCGACAGAGGATGAGACAAAGTAACAGAGACAGCCATTGAGATGATTGCAAGAGCAGATTGAAAGGGACTTGAGATTATTGACAGAAAAAGGGGTTAAGCTAATTTTCCCAATCTACTTTAGGACAGGACAACATTATAGATTCTGTCAAACGGAGAAACAATTCAATTGATGAGTGGGTGACTTTTTAATCCAAACACAGAATAAATTATTCTAATAAATACCAATACTCCAATTTGGTTCAAGTCACTGAGCACTTACTTTCTTGTTGTACATCAGCTGTTTCTCTGTGATATGCTGAATAATGGATTCTAAGAGAGCCATGCTCGCCACTAAGCTGGCTTCATGCTTCTGAAAGATCCTCTTCTTGACGGAAGACACCTGAGAAGAGATGGCGACATATAGTTGACGGTGAGCACACAGGGACATGCAACAAACTACAATGGTATACTTCTGCACATTTCAATGCATTTTCCTTACAATGCTCCACATTTTCCTTCTCAGATGAATCACTCTCTGATGATTTACTGAATAAACTGAATGAAAGTGATTTAAAATATCATCATCTTAAGGTTTCTAAGACAAGTATGTTTAAAAGAAACCACACTACAATAACCTCATCACAAAGTTTTTTTTATAGTACGTACACCGAACTTCGCGCACTGCCAAAATTTGCACACGCCTAAAAAAATAAGCCCTAAAATGCAATGACCTAATAGCTGGACAAACTTTTGACTGCAATGCCTTGAAATGACTGAAAAGAAACCTGGGAAGGTTTAGGCACAGGATTTGTTTAAAAGGACACTCTTCATGTAATGATTGTCATGCTAACATTAGTGAGGTGCGCAAAGTTTGGCAGGTTTACATTGTATCGTGAACCCAAGTGAATGTTGGTTAAAAGAACAGATTTTGAGGTACAATCCATAGGATATTGAATCAAATTACTGGCAACATTGAATTTTAGACTTGCAAAAACAACATAATTAGATTTGTAGGGAATCTGAATTTCAAGCAGCTAGAAATTCCAAGGTCTTTACCTAAGATGCACCATGCTATAGACAGATGTAAGATGTGTATGTAGAAGACAAGATTAATGGTAAATATTTTTGCAAATACTGGCATAGTGAGCATGACTAGCAGAGAGCAAAAACATTAACATAGGCTGCTGAGTACTACAAAGAAAAGTACATATGTATAAGCCGACCTCACTACTCCATGATTACTAGAACACTGTAACACAGCAGTGACCTCAACTCTTCCCCACCCCCCTAATCTCCCCTTCTCCCTTGCTGCACCACTGAGCTTCACTGAAGAACAAAGCAGGAATCAAGTTTAACATCTCAGAAGTTTTTTTGCAGAATTTGCATAGATTTTATTAGTCAGAAAATAACATCGCAATGTTATCATCTATTGATGGGTATGGTGGTTTCTTCAACGTAAACCTCTTATGGATGGTTATGTTGCACTGGTCCAGTCACTGTTACCTATTTTGAAAGTTACCAGTCCTACAATACACCCTTTCATCCATGACTGTGCCTTTTGATACAATGTTGCTTCACTATGGTCTGGTTAACTGTTACCTTTCACAGGACCTTTCTTCATGAGCACTAAGAATGTATGTGCAAAGTTAAGTCAAAAAATTTTTGAGAAGAAACATGACAGATTTATCTGATGAAGGTTTTAAAACATTTAATGATACTCACATTAACCTCAATGAAGGGTATGAATTGCTGGAATATAAACTCGTCTCCATACAATTCTACTATATCCATCAAGCAGTGAAGCACACCTTCAGCGTAGCTATCACCATTCAGATACACATCTAGTTGGTACAACACATGAAATAGAAAAAAAATATATAAATCATGTAAAATAGGATGGGTGGCACATCAAAAAGCAAAGGGCCCTTGCTGTTTCACTCTGTATTATTAACTCTGTATTATTAAAATATGACCTTCAGTGTCAAGACTTTTGTTTGTCAGCTGTTTTAACTAAAGCACTGCTGATATTTTACAACACTAACATTTACTGTACACTAAATTGCAAAATGTAAAACTATCTGAAGTATACATTGACAGTTTACTACGTATAAAGAGGAACAGAAGAGGTGTAGAGCTTTGGACGATTGTTGGGTCATAACTTAAAAAGACTTGTTTTGGATGAAAGCAAAACCAATGGCATTGGAACAAAACTACTGATATCTGAGTTAGCATATATCTTTATGACTCAGCATTCTCTCTTTGTGCAAATGACCTTAACATTATCATGGCCTTAATTATCCAAACCATTCTGAACTGACATTACCACTTACTGCAGACAGACTATTGCTTGGTACTAAACAAAATAAGCCAGTCATTGTATTCCAATTTAATTTAAAATTTAAACACATGTCATATGGGACAAACAGGGGAAAAATTTAGCACTCACTATCTGCTTGAAAGTATATACATTTCTTTTAATGCTGATTGAGGGGCTACAATCAAAACTGTTACAATGTGATATTTCTCTCTTGAAATTTAGGTATCAACAAGTTTTGACACAAATTCAAAACCATCAGTAGCCTTGGGTATGCCTTCCAAAACACAACACCGTAGAGAATGTATGGTATTTCGCAGCGTGTGCACTAGGATTGTACCACTCAAAAAACCATCCCCAAGGTTCTGTGGTGAAAGCAAATATAAGAACACTTTTGCTCCAAAATGTGTGACTCTTTTAAACTTTACCAGACAGAAATATATTTTGTAAAGAAGTAGGTTATGAATATCAGTGACAGATTGGTTGCTTGCGCACACCAGATTTAAACTTCTGTCTTAAGAGCTGTCAAGGGAATACATTGGATGATTTTTAACACTTCTTACCACTGACATCTGCCGTACAATCAGACTGGGGATGATCCATCAAATGACTGCCAGTATAGCACTTAGTCAGCGCCTCCAATAACTGACCGGTCAGGTAGAGACCTGTCAGAGACGGTCCCATCCTCTCTGCCAACCAAGACACGCTTTGGCAGGCGACTTCACTGAGACTGACATTCATTGGCAGGTCCGACAATGTACTCACTGGGTAGAATATGCTGTTGTGACGTGCCTGGAAAAGGTCAGGTGTCAAAGTCCGTTCTCTCCTGTCCCCTGTTTCTTTCTGATCCTGCGCATCCTTTTCAATCTCTGAAGAGAGGTTGCTAACAACTGAAGGGCTCTGCTGGGGGCCATCTATGGCACTACCACCATTCCTCTTGCTCCCTTCTGATGATCTGTCCTCCAGAGAGCTTCTCTCCTCATTCCTTTCTTCATCCAGAGACGTCCTGCTTTCTCCAGATGACTCGCCATCCTCTTCTTGGTCATTTGAGGTGGCACTGGCTTCATCATTTTCCTCTTCTAGTGATGTCCGCTCCAGGTCTCCAGAGCAACCCTCTCCATTATTAATCGGATCATTGATGAAGGGTAAAGAGCTTGAGCTGGTTGATTCTGGATTGAGTGGGAGAGACTCCAAGCTGATACTCTCACTCTGTTCTTCTTCAGACAAACTTACATCTTCATCATCTGAAGGTTGCTCATCTAGATACTGTTTCGCTGACTCTTCACTTTGATTCATTTCCGTCAAATTAAACACATCCTCCTCATACGACAGATCTTTCTTACCAGCAAATGGCGAAGTGAAACTATCAGAGTCACCCCCTGAGTTTTGAGAGGAACAATTCTGAATCCAGGGTTCATCCTCACTGCTGTGAACAGGGCAGTCCTTCAGTCCATTGGTTGCTGCGATGATGTAATGAGCCAGATGTCTCAAGAACGTCCGATTGCCAAGACGGACAAGCAGCTGAGAGAGGAATGGTCTGTGGTACAGCAGAATGAAATGTGAAGTACTGTGGTTCATCTCAAAGATGGATTTGATGATTGGCAAGCAATGCTTTGCAGATTTTTGTGGTCCGAGGTACTGCGAGAGTTTATTGAAGAGCAGCAGTAAGGCAAAAATACCGGTTTCTTGATTCTTGAACAGATCTAGGAGATACAAAAGTAATATTTCCTTCCCTTCTTCACTGACATCAGATAAAACTTCTGGCATCCACCTTCTGGCGGTATGAACTTTCCGTCTCTTTAAGGCATTTATCTCTGGCTTCAGGGAAGTGTCCATGGGAATAAGGCAATAAAGTTGAGCGATAGCAGCATCTGCCTCGCTGAGTTCTTTGGCCAGTTGGTGGAGAGGGGAAAAATATGTGGGAAAAGAAATCACCTCCGCATATGGCGACAGCAGGAAGTTGCATGTGAATGGCTGTACTGGATGGCACAGCTTGGTCGAGGAAGGCTCAATCTTCAGCAAAAGTTGCAATATATCTCGACATGGCCTGGCAAAGGAGAGAGAATTCTTAGATCAGGGTTCAGTGAAACTATTACAAATGACAGGTAATAACATGATTGCAACGAATTATGTGAGGGTTCCCTGGAAACATCTAGTCGCAATGGCATGGAAATAGAAACAGCTGACCAAACTCGTAAAAGATTTCTAACAGCTGCAAATGAGAAAGGGCAATTTCTAATATGAGAGTCAACTCATGAGAAGAATAAAATCGGATGGCAGTGGTATTAAAAAACATGCAAAATTAGAGGGGCATTTTACCTGAAGGTGACATGCTACTGCTTCACTTGTTTATCCCAATTACTCTCATACTTTGCAGAATAATGTTTCTCCTAAAATATCTCCACCAGCCAGCCTTCATTCTGTGCCAATTGTTGGGTCACCATTCACAGCTGTGAATTGCTCATCCACTCAAAATAAAGGTTAATGAGCAACAGTCATGAAGCACTTAGAAACAACCAACTTTGCATTTGAATCTCCCAACATCATTTACCTAGGTACTTCCATCCAATCAGTTGCCAACGTTCGCAGTATCAACTTTTTTCGCTCTTCGAGGGGCAGTCTCGGGTGATGGGCTCGAACCTTGGACGCAAGAAACAACTCTGCAATTGTGCAACCCAGGGCTAGCATGTCCCTTTCAACCAGCTTCTCAAAATCTGCTTCAGTTTCTGCCTAGACATTAGGAGAAAACACCAGCATGTAAAAGTCAATGATTCAAATTCATCCGGATGTATTGAGATGGCATTTCCATCACTTCTTGCATGACTACCAGAGGAGATGATGTAAGCTGAGGATGGCTAATGAAGGTCATGCTGTCAATGAAAACACTATTCCCTGAGCAGAGATGTCGGACGAAATAATTAGGTCAACATCTCAATTTGCAACCCATGACATCTCCATTTGAATTCAATTTCACATGTGCTTTGTATTAGTTGTGAATTGCCATTTTCTCTGGTCTGCCGTCAATGAACAAGTGAATAAAGACCATGTGGCATTGAAACTTTACAAGAAAGTTGTGTGTCACTTGCATCAGTGAAATTTATGGCAAATAAGGGATTTTTTTTGAACTGCTTATGGCACATATTTCAGTGAGCTACATTTTCAACTTATTCACAGAGCAATGTTTGTTTAACATCTGCTGGTGAAAATTAGGTAACTGTTTACCAGTCAAACATTGGCTCACAAAAACAGTGACATGATATGTTTACACTATTTTGCCCCTTGAGACAGTTCTTAATCCATCTCATTACTTCATTTTAGCTGAGAGGAGACTGTTCTGCCTAAATTGATATTTTCCACAAAGACAGTGAATCTTTTCTTATCACATGACGTGCACCTGAAAAAATAGTACTATCAAGAGTACAGCTACTCTATCTGCTGATATACACCATAAACATGCATACATAAACACATAACAAAGAGATGATTACCTGCTTCGAATAACTTGGTACTCCATGGAGAGACTTGGAAGTGAAAGAGTAGAGGTTCTCCACCTGAAACAGGGCTGCCAGGGGTTCATAACCATCAGGAAGCTTGATAACTGCATCCTCAGGTCTTGTTTCTGTCTTCTCAGCAGGGTCAGATTTTACTCTAAAAAGCACAGAAAGAAACACAAAGAAGGGTTGGGGAAGGGGGAGAGGAATTCAAAGAAGCAATTAATCGACATCATCACAAGAAGGTCAAAGGACTTTGTGATTCCTTACTGATATTAATGACTGACACAATACAACATGTGCTTACGAATTTTGAAATTCAAACATCTAATCATTCTAGAGAAAGCATACCTACACTAGGCTCATTTGACCACTGTATGTACTAAGCAGTTTNNTGTACTAAGCAGTTTTATGTGTTTTCCCAATTTGACCTCCAGTGACCTCAAATGAAATTTGACCTCCACCAAAATCAATAGGGATCATCTGCCCACTATGACCAACACACACACTAAGTATGAAATTAGTCAAGCTTACACCTCTTCGGACACTGTGTTTACAAGATTTTCACAGTTTGACCTCTGATGCCCTTAAATGACCTTTGACTTTCAACAAAAACAATAGAGATCATTTACTCACTCTGACCAATCAACACACTACATATGACATCATTCACAATTATCCTTCTTGAGATATTGAGTTTACAATGTTTTCACATTTTGACCCTGACGACCTCAAACAACCATTGACCTCTACAAAAAATAGTAGGAATCATCTACTTAATATGACCAGCCCATACAAAAGTATTAAGACATTAGTCACAGCTATACTTCTTGAGATATAGTATTGATATGATGTTCACAAAAGTTTCACAATTTCACCTCTGGTGACCTTAATTTATCTTTGACCTTGACCAAAAACAACAGGGATCATCTACTCAATATGACCAACCCCACACCAAGTATGAGATCAGTCAAGGCTACACTTCTTGGGATATCATGTTTACAAGCAAGGTGTCACATACACATACACACACCACATCACCATCGCATTGATTCCTTTTGTCTTCCGTAACAAATAAAAAAAGAAATAAAAGGCCATAGTTACCTGAAAAGCAGTTCTTACCTGAAAAATGGCAGTTTCTTAATTGGGTTCTTAATTCCTAAATTATCTTCACCAGTGAAAAGTTGCAAAACATCAGGTCCTGCTGATAACCTGTTAGTAGTTGTCATATTGTCTACTGTTTCCATCGATGAGTCCACAGACTCTACTGAGACCTTTTGACAAAACAATCACATCAACAGTTTGGCATAAAGACTGATATTTTACTAAAAGGAAAAGAGTACAGTCAGTACAGTCAGAAAGGCCCTCTACTTAGAATTTTGTTCAATTACAACAAAAACGTTAATCAATTGAATCAATGGTTTCATAGTGTTTTGTGTGATGTCTTTTAGCTGAGTCATGGCTGAGGAGTATCAGTAAGGATGGATGGGAGAGACAACATTAAGGAGCCTACAGTATGAGGTTTTATTTTTTTTTACACTTGTGCCTGTGCACTTGTACAATAATCTCAACTTGTTTGATTCTACACACAATTAAGCAGCTAACATACATTCGCGTAGGGGCAGTCACCGCGCACCTGATCAACTGAAACTGGATTACTGGCATCCTTTTCACCAACATAAAATGGTGCTTTTGTACTGTTTCCTTCATTAACAACACATCAACTATAATCAAATTGTGCTTTTTTGGAAGTATATTGTAACAAGCCCTAGATGGGCACTATAGTTCCTTACATGATGATTACCTTAATTGCAGTCATTTAGACTTAACCAAGGTAAATCTTATCACATCTCCAAAATATTTGGGACACATTTTATCCCAAAGAGCCCAATGGCACTCCACTACCATACTACTTATCTGAAAAACCCTCGACATTGTAACACATAATCTGTAGAAAAACTATCACTTTGCACAATGTAATAATTCATGGGCCATATGGCCAGTTCTGAGTTGGACCCACAAATGTTGAAAGGTTCCACTACCGCAATGCTAAGTTGACAAACCTTCCACATTGTAAAGCAAAATATGCAGAAAAGAAAGATTTCATAAAAGGGTCCATAAGGCCCCATATGGGACCAAGGTGTACAAACTGAAGGAACCAATACCGTACGATCTGTACAAGAAGAGACATTTTGCATGATTCCATAAAATGGCTCATATAGCCCATTTGGACCTTGGACCCAAAAATCTTGAACACACCAGGTTCCATTTTGACAAACCTTTCACATTTATGAGGCAAATATGCAAAAAGAAACATTTACATAAGTGGTACATATCACCCATACGGGACCAATAATCCTGAACAACCTGAAGGAACCTCTACTGTAATAGAAATTTGACAAAATGTCAACCTTATAAACATACAATATGTAGGAGAAGAGTTATTTTGCATAATTTCATAAAATGACCCACATGACCCCATTTGGACCCAAAACTCTCGAACACACCGAAGCCACCACTACCGTAATGCATCCATATACCAAGTATAACCTTTGTCCAAACTTTATAACTTGAAATAATCTAAAAGGTTTTCAACGTTGTATTAAACCCAAGTGCCCCAAGATGATCTTGGACCTCCACTAAAAATGATAGAGCACACCTTTGCAAACATACACACCAAGTTTTACTTTTCCTGACTTTCTCCTATTACATCAGAGCATATCGAAGCAAGTGTGACAGACACTGACGCAAGGAACCAAAGATGCTCAAACGTCAGTCATTGTAAGCACTTTTCCCTGAGCAGTGCTAAACACTACTCTCACGGAGGTGCTTTGTCCTATAAGCCTATTTTTAGCCAAAGGGTAAGGTACTTGCTATGGCAATGCTCACTGGGTTACCATGTGTGGTTGATGCGCGTTAGTTAACCCAGCGGGTTGATTGCTCTGGTTCCCAATGAAAAGAGTGGTTGAGCTAAGGGTATTTTCTGCTCCAGGTGCCCCTAATATGCTATTTTGCCTGTTGCTCCAAGAACAAATGAAAGGGCATGCATAATTTGTTATTATTCTTGTATTATCACAACCCATCTGATATGAAGCCCACTTACTTTTTTCATAGATTTATTTTTGGCCTCATTCATTGAGAAATTGCAGATGTGAGATGCCTAATTCAACACTGGGAACATGCAGCTTAGGACACCCAGAAAGTGTTGTTTATGGATGTCTAGGGAGTTTGTAAGGCCACAAATTTTCTTGTATGCTCTGTGCCAAACGATAGTGGCACTCTGCTTGGGTAGTTCTACAGCAGCTCATCCCTGCCCCTCCCTCCAATCTCTTTCTTCTTTATATGCCACACCTGCTTTTGTAAAGGGTGAAGAGCATTGGCTTATCATTGTGAATATTTGGTAGCTATTTATCATACAGTGCCCCTAAAAGCTATTTTTGCCTCCTCTGACCAAAACTGTTACCTCGGCCACCGTTTACAAAACCACTCTATCTATGGTGAGTGAAGTAGAATCTAAATGAGTAACACCACAAAACGACCCCACTGAGTACAAACGTCCTTGATCATGGCAGTGTTGGTATCAATAAGTGTAACATGTCAAAAGAATCTGTTACCTATGAAGGCATAACTGAACAAATACATCATCATATGAACAACTTTTAAAGCTTTGTCATGTATTTTGTGAAATACATTATACACAAAGTTACCTGTAAAAATTCATGACACCATGTGATATATACTGACTTCATTCAACTGCTACAAAAAAGACAAAATTTTTGAAAAGCGAGTATAGTCAGATTGGCATAAGATATGCAAATACTTCCCAGCATCAAAGAGTTTATTTTACTTGTCTGTTGTGGAGAGATAAGATTTGTTTGATAGGTTAATTTATTTATTTAATATTTCATTGATCTATTTGATGCTAATAACACATGATCAATACTTGAACTAATTAAAAGAACGTAGTATGCGACACATGAAAAAAGGGAAATAGACCGTGGGACATTCACATGCTCTTTGTGCTACAAAATAAGAGACAATGTGCAAGAGAACAGCAATATTAACTCAAGTATGTGTATACGCAACATTAGTACTATACAGAATTAGAGTAGCCTCTCGACATGATTTTAGAAAATCAGTTGAATTTCAGTTTCGCTTTTATTCTGACATTAGTAAATAGAAACTTAAAAAAAAAATAAAGAAACAGAAAGGTAACTGAAAAGGTTTACATACATCAAACGTTTGGGTAGCGTCTGCTATTTCCGACTGTTTAGAATTTGTCTGGTCCATCTGGGCAGGGATGTTAGAGGCAGCGGCATCCTCGTTGGTGACTAGAACATCACTAGCGATGTCTGCCATAGAAACCTATCCAATTGAATGGGAAAGAAAACAGTTTATTTTCACAGGCTGAGTGTTAATACCATTATCATACAAGTGCCAATATGTTGTGATCTAGATTTCTAGTGGTATTAAGTTTTATAGCAGCATTGCGTGTCAAATCATTTCATTAAAGTCCCATTCATTAAAAACTATGCAAGTTGGAAACTACCTAAAAATAGCATTTTCACAATTTTTTAATGAATTTTACAAAGATGACTTACAAAATTCAAGAGTTTGCTGCAAAACGACGAATGTGTTCATCTCTTTACCATTCATTGTCCATGTTTACATATTGAATAAAATTGTAATGGAAGTCAAAAACACTACTAGTTGTCATTTTATGGTAAAAAGTTTTTGAACCACTGAATGTTAAAACTGGTTGTTGTGAAATATTGATAGAAATATATTTTAGTTCCAAACTATCAAACTATTACATTTAGTGTGCCACTGACTGCTGTCATAGGTGCCAACTATATTTTAGAATATCTTAAAGCCAGTATCATGACTCATGAAATAATGATACATTTTCATTTCCACAGACATTACAGTTCTTTCACATGTACACAGTGCTTATTTTTTTTACTGAGTATAATGCACATGGCACAGGACATCATTGTAGGATACGTATGGATCATAGGTATGAGATGTTACAGAACGAACGTTAGAAACAACCGCACACAGATATGGCAGAAAAAGATTTTTATATCAGTTCCTGTCCTCCCGGTACCAGAAGAAACACAGTGTTCCTTACTTCAGTTAGCAAACACAGAGTTCTCAGTGAGCCCCTTCAGGGCAAAATGTCATACCATCCCAACCAATATCAATATCTTGAAAAATGCACCTCAAATCCATTCTGGCCAGATGTGTTTTTCACTTCACCACCAACTGGAGCCTCCATTTTGGTCCTGGGAATGTTGGGAGCGTCTAGTGCCATATATGGTGATGGCGTCAGTTTCTTAGGATGTGGAACATGAAATAATTGAACAACCCCGTTAGCCATCGGGTGAGTGTGATTGTCCATTAGGGGAAGGAAAACATTCATGGCTTTCTTTGCAGCACTACCGGACAGCTGGAAGGGGAAGAAAAAATCCAAGCACAAATAGGTAATACATGATAGGGACAACATACACACACTGCAATAAAAATGTTCAAACTACATGGCAAAACAAAAACAAAACTCTTGAGGAAACCAAAATAAGAAACAAAGCTGATCTGAGATATATGTAACTCTAGATTCGTGCTTCTGTATGTAATGTATCACAAAATTCGTTTGAGAAACAAGAACGGCTACTGCAATATATTAACAAGGTTGTCAACACTACAGCACTGGTGGATGTAAAGTAACTTGACTTGTATCATTATGGCAATGCTGCAACAGATATTACATGCAAATGTTCTTTGTTGCATTGCTTATGACTACAAACAGCAACTGTTTTCAAATATTCCTGGCATCTTGTCTTTACAAATATTATCCAAACCAGGAGTCACAAAGTTCAGATGAGGGAAGGAGAGGATGGTTACTTCACGGAAATAAGAAAATGTACAACATGATTCTACCACTCCTTGGGACAAAAGTTTGGATCTGTTTTGGCCAGAATCGCTAACTGATAGTCATAAACATGGTTTAAAAGTCAAAAAACGAATCAAACAAACTGTGTTATCTGTTGCAATAGTAGCATGCTATCCATCATGTCTGTTAATATATTTTGCTACAGAATGAGGTTAGAAGGGGGAAGTCTTAATGTTTCAACACACAGAATGGATGGAATAGGGAATCTTATTTATTGTTGTTGATTAGATTGGACCGGGATATGATAGGAATAAAAATACAGGCAATCAAAATACAGACAATCTGGCTGGAATTCCTCAAAACTCTCTATCGTGTGTAGCAGGTGAACTTACCTTATTTCCAAATGTGATATCGATCCATTTATGCAGTTTCTCTGATACTTTGTCACTCTCCAGTACTGATCTGTGCCAATTTACGAAGTCTTCTTCATCTTGACACCAAGCAGGGAGCTCAAGATCAGGTAGGTCTTTGTGAATTGACTTAAATATCTCAGGACTACAGAAAAATTCTGGGATGCATTCGTCTGGAGTCCACTCCTGCATTCTCTGCATGCTGCTGGGGTACTCCTCCGGGACCCATCTACGCCTCACATGGGTGCACAGTAATGATATTGGCGTTCTCCTTGATTTATATACATAGTACGTTATATCTGCCAGCATCCCGGTGATGTGATGGGGAGTGTGTTTGGTTTGCTTTGACTCAATGTCCTGATCCACTGGGGGCAAAGAAGCTGACTCGTACATCCTGTCCAGTTGCTGATCACCCTTGTTCAGTCGAAACTTTGATTTTGATAAGTCGCGAAAGCCTCCATCCTTGGACGAGAAGTCACAAACCCAGGGTAATACTGGATGAAAATTTGGATTATTCATTCTCCTGCCGGCCAAATAGTTAAGGACCATTAAGTAGTCAAAGTTGCTGATTTTCCCAACCACCCACGCTGCAGATATTTCAGAGAGAGACTTAACTGCCAAACCTTTAAGGTTTGTCAATGGCACTTCTTCCAGGAATTGTTCAAAATAGCTTAGAGATCTTTCATCTTTCTCTTCCTTTGGGGGAACTTCAACAGGGTCGCAAGGAATGATTTGGCTCCATCTTGGTCCCTGAAAGCGTACCCACAGGTCCTCTTGGAAAGCAAAATCAGTGAGGTCGATGTTACCACAAATTACGCCATGCCGGTGAAAGAGGTCAACGATTTGCAGAAGCTGGTAAACGATATACAGTGGCTTTGCATAGGAATTTGTCAGCATTGCTGGGCTGAAGATGACGCACTGCTGAAGGGTGTGATGAACGCTCTGTTGAACTAAGTACATGAACTTTGGGGCACACACACAGAAGAGAACAGGCACCAAGTTGCCGTGAATGACCTGAGGCTTGGGATCACCATTCTGAACATTTGACTCTCCTCTCTGAGCTGTGTTGACAAATGGGCATCCGTAGATCCTCCACAGAATTTGTCTCAATGGAATGTCTTCAAACTGAGTACATCAAAGGAGAAGTAAAGATAACTTCAACCTCATGTAGAGGGAGAAGAACGTCTAAAGTTTCAAAATGCAAATGATCCATCATCACTCCACAGATTTTTCAAGGGAAGGAGATGAGCTCTTACGAAGTGTGTACGCGACTGCGAAGTTATTGTCGGGCTAAGTTTTGAGGGGATGGGGTTAAAATTTACTCCCCCGGTATTTTTGATAATTGATATACTAAATGTGGCAAAAATGGTGCCATTTGCAGATGATTTCTTGCTCTATTTGAAATGGCAGTAGCCTATTGTCAACCTTTTTGTTGCCAGTCGAAATATTGTAAGGGGGTGTGTGACTCACTGTTAGTGAGAAGGCAGTGACTTTAATTTTATATAGGGGACAGGCCACCTCTAAAATTCTAAAGTGGGAAACGCTTTCATAAACCAAACAGGAATTTGCTTCAATGGATTGCCTAAAAACAGGAACTATTGTAACGGCTAGTGGTAATATTATACATAGAATGAATGGCCTGGATTTTTTCAGACTAACCCTCATATCCCATCATCACAATCTGGCAAAATAGTCAAAAGCAAACATAACAACAGGCATCGGTGACATATTCATAAATATCATATGGTGCAATATCACTTAACAGGGATCAAAGCAGTGTAGCAGCAATAATTTACTTTCACAAAGAAAAACAAGGCATTGCATAAGACATTCCCATATGAAAGGGGTATTGATGAGTGGCTGAGATTGGGGTGCACGTCTTGAACGTATTGCTTATGAGATACCTTTTCGAGTTTCTTCTTCTGCAATTGGTTCTGCAGTGGATTGGCTTTCCTGTAAGCCTCTTTCCACAGTTGCTTGTAATTTTGCAATGCAATCGCTCCTAGATACTGAAAGAAATTCTGGTGATGCACGAACCCACTTGATGCCAGAGGAGGAACCCTTAAGGAGAAAAGATTAAATACTAATCTACTGACTGTTTTGTTAGTTAGCCCAGAAATGGATATGGGAAGTTTGATCTAGAGGTAAAACAGGTTCACCTTGACAACAGAACAAAGAAAACAGATTCTGACATCATGGGAGGGATGTTTCTTTTCTTTAAACAAACAATTGGATTGTTGCACTTAACAAGAAACACAAGATGTATTAAATATGAGATCTTTACTTCCCAGCTTTCCAACTTAAAATACTGTATAATTTAGAAGTTAAAATACTGTATTTAAGATCTGTAGACCTTTGACCAGCAGCAAAATTTTTTTCACATTTAATGTGTTACACATACATACTAAATATCAAATCTGTCCAACTTTTAGTTTTCTTTCTGCATGTATTGCATTAACATTGATTTTACTACATAGGCCTTGCTGACTCCGAATAAAATTTGACCTCAACCAAACCCTTCCCACACCTGCCATCATGCAAATATGACAACTACAGGATCATCGAAACCAAAAAAACATAACTCCCAAACACAACATGCAGATTAAATACGGTTTTCACCAGTAGAGAGAGAAAACTTTTCCTGCTTTTTTGTGTGATTTTAACATCTTTTTCATTAGCATATCACTCTAAAAGACAAATACTTCTTGTCCACACTTTCCGGACTTATTGGAGCGGACTAGAGATAATTTTAATGTCTGATAAAAAGACACTGAAGGGTTTTGGCAAGGGACAAACCTTGCAAAGGATGTTCCTCTCCAAAAGTGGAAAGATTTGACTCTGACAAAAACACACAAGCAGACCTTTGATCTCTTTGAAACCTTGAATTAAAGTTTCAGGAAAGAAGTTCACTGAGAAAACATGTACATCTCAACATTTGACAGAGATGACTTGTTCTCTGGAACCACAATTATTTCAGGTTGTATGAATAATCAACTCTATCCTCCGACATTAAAGAACACTAAAAGTGCAGAACAACAAACCTTATGCAGCCATTGGGGGGTATTTTAATTGCATGAATTTGCAGCCTGATCCACGGTTTGGATACTGCACCAAATGCAACACTGTCTTCACCATGCCATTCTGGCCACTTGGCCTCTGTCGAATCTGTCGGGATTTGTAACTTTGACAGAACAAAGTTGATCCATTTCTCATGAACCTGAGGGATGAGCAAGATATGTATTAAGATTGGTACAGACGTATAAACCTTTAATGATATACATCCACGAATGAGTGAAAGAATAAGGACCTTGCTGGCTTCAAATTGCATTTGATCTATATAAGAAAGAGCAATGGATTAATTGCAGTTTGGTATGTGCCACACCCGAAGATTGTTCGCACAATGAGATGAAAACCATGCTCTCACCATGACTATACCCAGAGTTGCTGACTTGGACTTGATGACTTGGACTCAAGTCTGACTTGAGTCATTTTTCTCATGACTTGTGACTTGATTTGCAAGTTTTTGTATTGATTTGTGACTTGACTTGGACTCTCATCAATTTACTTGTGACTTGACTGGACTTAACCAGACATGACCTGCCATCAATGCAAGTCAGGAGCAATAGATGGCCAACTTTGATTTTATGAACTCGCTCCTGATTCCACAAATGATATTTATTTACACAAACCACCATACACAGTACTCACATTGCACCGTATCACAGGCAAGAGGGTTATGCACTATTGCAAACAGTAGTAATACAGTACTTCTCTCTGAATGCAATACTAGCAATTTATACATGAAGAGCTGAGCTCAGCTTCAAGTGCTTATCTCCGGATAAACAGTGTTTTTACACAAATCAAGGATTTGTAGCCTACACTGAATATACAAAAAAAGAGTGTATTCACATAAAACAACTGTCCAAATCTAAATTCACTTCAGGGACTTAAGCCTTTCCCTGACTAACTCAAATAAATTACCGGTTCCCATTTCAGCTTTTGTACTAAATTATAGCTGCTCTTTTACCTGTTAGCTAGTGCAGTTACAGTACCTCCGTTGCAACACACTGACTATGATTTAATTGTGCTATTTTTGAAGTATTGATAAAATGCTCAAACAGTGATCATTATTGGCACTTTACCCTGAGCTGTGCTTAACACTCATTTCCAAGAATAAATGAAAGGTAATGCATAATTCATGATTCTTGCATCATCTTAACCCATCTGAGACCCATCTTTTTACTCCACACCAAGTGATGGAGGCACTGAACTTAGATAAGAACAGGAACTCAGTCCTACCCCTTAGATTTGATGCAAAAATTGAAGAAAACATAAAATGTTTTATCAGTGTGGGGAGGTGACAATACTCCTGCTTGCTTAAAGTTAACCCCCGGTAACAAATGTGGCAAGTTTGACTGCTCACACCTAGGGAACCACACATGGGAATTGAACGTAAGTTTCACTATAATAGTTAAATTCACTCTTCAATATATCAAAGCTATATTTGTGGTTGGATTATCCTTTTGATAGTACAAGTATACTCTGTAATATGAGAAATAAAAAATGAAATAAAAAACAGCCAGTGGATGTCTTCTCTGTCACAAAGCCATTTAAGGATCTGTTGGGATAATCTGTCTTTTCATTTTGGGCATAAAAATATCATATATTCTGATGAGGCCTTATTTCCTAGTTAAGCACAGCCAATCTTTCGGTGATAAAACCGTTAATATATTTTCGTGACAATTCCTTTTACAGATGAGTTCAATCACTTTGTGCATGGAGCTGGGAGAATTTCACAAATTTAATATAGGCATTTTTTCTACAAGGACTTCCTGAAAGACTTTCAATGCCTCATTTTAGGTAGTGCTTGTACACATGGTGAGAGCATTGAACATTGAAATGAGTAATGCCTCACATAGATTAGCTACTTCCAGAACTTTCAATATGTGACTTGTTTCTTTCATATGTGTCTTGTTTCATTACCAGAGGAAGCAACAAATAGTTTATAAATTCATAAATTTCTCTGAAGGTGACCTGCTGCCAATGACTATGAGCCTGCTTGCAAACTTTGATTTAGCCTGGGTGTCTTAAAGCTTGTGTACTTATAGTAGCACATAAATGACTGCTGTACGAGCTTTATGCTTGATGGGGATAAGAACTCCAAAGTGCTTTTATCAATCTCATTTTTAGAGCACATGTTTAGCAGCATATCTATAGGTACAAGTTTTGTTTCTGATGTCATGTCACTATGATATCCAACTTTTTGCAATGGTGAAAAGATAATTGTCTCAACTTCAGCTGGTCTGTGTGATTCAGTACTGTATTACCACTACCTTCATCGAACGGTTTAGTGACAGCAGTGGTCATTTACAAGTGCATTTAATGCAAGCAACTCCAATGTACTAACATTGACATTTCTGATAGGAACACTAAACTATAACTGCTTGTGTTGCTCTAAATAGTTCTGAAAGATGTTGTTTTGTCATCGATTGTAGTATGATGTGACAGGTGCCCCAAACTATGGTTGGGCGGTACCAGGAAAGTCAGTACCAGTATTCGCAGCGCATGAGTACCGGGAATACTCAAAGTACCGGGACTGACTACAATATGTGTTCAACCTGCTAAAAACAAGAGGTTCTGTGCCTTGATGAACATGATAAAAACAACAAGTTTTGTGCCCTATATACTGTGGTAGTAATTCATCAACTTGTATTCATGTCTTCATGTAAATTCATTGACAAAAAACATCAAACAGCGAGGTAAAAAGTTTTGTTTGTGCAGCTTCAGCAGGGTTTGAGAGCAGTACTGTATACAGCAAATAATTTGGCCATGATGCTTTACTCTTCATTCACAGTAAGTTAGTGTTAACAAAATAGGCAATAGGTGTAGGCCTAGCCTGTATGGTTTGCATGATTTTTAAACAACAGAGTGGAAAATAGCTGCTTTATTAGCCAAGAGACAGTAACCGTCACTGTGTACCAGGTAAACCACGATTGTTTACGATTGTTTGAGGCGATAAATACATTTACTTTCAGAATCTGTGAGGTTTGTTTTTGTGAGATATTGGAATGAAAAGTTTTAAACTGCATCTGGAATTTATTTCTGGTCCATTTTGATGTTGATATGTGTATTAATGCTACATTTAAAAAACAAATTTTTGTTGATTGGAGGCGGTACTGGTACCACCACCACCAAGAATTTTCCCCGATACTGAGAAGTGTTCAAAAGCACTGGTGTGGTACTAGCAGAAAAATTTTTTGCTCTGGTACTGCAGATACCAGTACTGACTTGGGTACCAGGATACCGCCCAATCCTGTCCCAAACTTTTTGTTTGCTTCAGAATGGAAAATGATGACAAAGTAGACAACAGTCCTCAAACAATCCATTCAAAGGGATCCTTGACTTGCTACTGCTTGATAAGTGACTGGACATGGAACTGAGACAAACGATTGGTGACTTATTTGGACTTGCCAACATTGACTTGTGACTTGACTTCCTAGCAAAAACTGACTTGTCACCATCTCTGCTACACAAGTCATCAGTTTAAGATTATCTTACAAAGCAGTGGGACAAAAAAGATTGAACACTTGATTGCAAGCAGTAACTCATTAATTCAACAGGGGTCTTTATTCATCCCTTGATGTTTCCTGTTACATACTGCAACAAGTAGGAAGTATTTCATACTTTCATGTGATAATTTGAAACAATCTTGACTTGAAGAATGAACTTACCACTGCTCTTACATTTCCATCTACTATCTCCACCTGGTCCACCTTAAGTCCCAGATCAGTTGCAACTTGGTGAGATTCTGACATTGTCACATATTTCTCACTGGTATAGGAGGAAAATGAACAAGGAGTTCAACTGAGAAAAATGAAATAACGTTAAGCTTTCACGATTGATTTTTGAAATTGTAGCAATCTTCAGTTATATATTTTTGGCTCAGCTGCAACAATTTTACCCAGGCTGTGAAATGCTAGGAACCCCAAATATTCCAGTGGTTTTGCCCCCTACACCCCACAAGGCGTTCCACCACCTTACCCCACCGGAATCTTCAGGCAGGCCCCGGGCCCCAAGTTGATTCGCATGCACACTTCACTTGCTTGTTGTTGAGCTACCCAAATCTCAAATAGGGAGATTTTCTATCATGCTTGCCAGAAATTTAACAGGGTTTTTCAACCCTAGGGCCAATACCAAGCCAGGATATTAGGCTAAGCGCCCTTGTCAGGTGCACATGGGTCACATGATGGGTCCATGAAACAGTATGAACAAAATAAGGCCAGATACTGTATGATGGGGTGACCGTCTGATGCGCTATTAGGGAAATTTACCATTCCAAGTTTGTGGCAGTTGCACCTGCAAATGAACACTTATCCATTGCAACAAAAAAGTGTATCACAAAAGGTGAAATTATCCCGCCTTCTTTAAGACAATCAAATTAACTTTCCCCAAGGTGTCCGTCGAGTGTGCCTGCCCTTGACTTGGTGCAGAAATTACAAAAAATGGTGGTGCGCTTCACTATTTAAATCTGCCTAACCTAGCTTTAAAAAAGTTGTGACTTATGAATGTTAGACTAGAGCCAGATTGGAAAGTTTGCCCTGCACAGAAGATTTATCCCCCATGGAAAAATATGAGTCTCGATGTGTCTAGCCGCACAATTTGACAACTGACAACTGCAGTTGTGCAAAGCAAGTTTGATAACACATTCGCAATTTAATCCCACAAAAGTTAGGCCCACCTCACCCGAAAATCTTAAAACCAAATCTCAGAAAAGCCTGAACTCTGTACATTCTGGATCCCCTGCAGATTGTATTGTATTTGCCGTGCTACCGTTCGTGGAACTCACATTTACAGTAGCTGTTATGTGCTGTTTCTTATTGTTACCACATAAAAGGCATGAGCATTGTGTACGTAAATGCATCAGTGGTTGGAAGTGACGTCCAGCGGTGAGGTGACCTATGACGTACGTAGGCTGACTGCATAGTGCACATGTACAGTGCATACTGGCATATATCGTATGCATCATTGGAAGTTGGTGGCTTAAAAACTT
>VJOZ01003154.1:0-10378 GCA_009801055.1 Stichopus horrens | reverse complement strand
TTTTTTTTTTTTTTTTGCAGTCTTGGATCTGATAACTCACATGGCACACAAGACAGAGTCATGTCTGGGAGTCGTGTCTTGGAAATCAAGACCAGGTAATCCCAGAAAGTGGAACGAAACCGGACTCAAGACTGAGATCAATCTCAGTGACTACAACACTGCCAATGACACCTAATAGTCTGACCATGGTGGTACTAGTGAAAGTAAGTTTATTCATACGATACCGTCATCAAGCCCGGCAAACACATTGTGGATAACTTATCAGAATGAGAACAAATCATTCATTTACCAGTGTGAAGAGAATAAATTGTTCCTTTGGATGGACTTGATAATGGTGAAGCTAAGCGCACAATTCAAAGTGATAGCATTCTCACAGGAGGCCCAGCCCCCATGCAAAGTATGACATACCACAATTTTGAAAAAGTTAATAACAAATGGACAGTGGTTGCTTCAATAACAGATCAACCTTTCATGACAGTTACAACTTGCCCATGCTTTAAAGAAAAACGTCATTTTGCATAGCTTGTGAAAGGATCTTCCTTGAAGCACTACCAAATTCAGCTGTTTTTTATCCTGTTGAAAAGTTTTTCCATCCAGGTAAAATCTCAGCAAGTACCATGAAATTCATGACAGAATCCAGAAATGGTGAATTAAAATGATATTCTACATGCAACAAAAAAAAATTTTATTAGATAGATTGGTTGAAAAGATCACTTTGTAAGCACTGAAACATTTCACTGCAGGGATTCTCATACAAGCACTGCCATTTAGGACTGCAACTAATGGATTCTGTTGAATCATGGGATTGGTTCTCTCCATTAACTTTGATTTCTAAATTCTGGAACATTATAGCGATTAATTCCCTCGACTTGGTTGACCTGTCGGTAGCCATGTTTATCAATGCAACCATTTTCTTGTTATTGACCATCTACAAGCACTTAAAGAAACTCCATTAATCTTCATGACCAATCTAGTATACTACCATGCAATTTTTTTTTCCTACTGCAAGTGTAAGTTTACGTTGACGGTCATCTGCCAACTTCACTCACTTCTCAATCACAAATCTCAGATCTACGTGGCAAGTTTTTGTTGATGAATATTTCAAATGCCATGACTCATGATGCTATTGAATCCATCGTGTTAGTGTCCATCTGACTGTTTTCCACTCCATTATGCTCTTGACGGGGGATCTGATATCTACATCATCTTTGGACAATGGTCCTCTCCATCCCAGAGACAGTGCCCTGATGAAGAAACCACAGTGTATCAATACTGCGGACATATCTTGATATTTCTCTAGGGATCACTCTGCTGTCTTCGTGATGTGGATTCTGTCTCATCTCTCTCCATCTTTGTCAGTCCTAAGACGCAGGTCTCAAGACATGGGCAGGTGTCCAGTTTCCAGCCACTGACCCTACCGATGTTCTCTAAGGGGAGTAATACAAGTATCACCATTAGCTTAATCTAAATCATGTCTGATGTCCACATGGTGCTTGGTTCAGCCTTGTCTCTGAATCACTTTTCTGTGCCATGTTCACATATGTGACTTCTCCTATGTGACTTCTCTGTGGTACTGCAATACACATGCTTGTGATTATTTTGCAGTTTTCATGGGGATGCAGCCCAAATGTACTATGGAAAAATGGTATAAACTTCTTCATTTTTAATCATCAATCATGCCTATGACCAAAGAATATAGTTGTTGGTATGATTCTACAATTTCATGAGTTTCACCTATGTTTTGCTTTCATGTTTCAAGACTCTAAAAGCATTTTACTCCTGACTAAACTCGTCTGGATGCATTTACAATACAAACTGTCATTGGACTGACTGTTATGAATACAACAGTTAAACAATGGCAACATCAAATGCAATGTAGCTTACATTGTGCGAGATGCGCCCTAAAACAATGGAATAGCCTCACTACTGTGGTTGAAGTTAAGGACACAGAAAAAGGTCTGCCACACAGCACAGTATAGCATTTTTGAGGTTATAATTTGGATTAAAGTATCAATATAATGCGGGACAGGTCAGACATTAATAACATTACAGGGCAGGTTGGGGAGCTTCTTCCATGTCATGATGAACCAACTGATGATTCACAAAGCTTTTCTGAGAACTCCAAGAAATGATTTGACTAGGTAAGTCACTGTAAAAACAGTCTGTTGATATTTGACACACCATTACATGCTGGGAAAACATGCACAGGGGACATATGGAGGGTGCATACCACTAAAACTATGCCAGTGACCTGAGCAGTAGTGTCAGAGCATTTGCATGTATGGTATGTCATCAATAACCATATTTTAAGCTGAAAATACTTAGCAAGGGAAAAAGTGATGATAAAACAACACAGCAGTGAAAGAACAAACATAACAGTAGGATACATGTATTTCATGACACTACACACCCATCACTCTAAGATGTTTACTTATTCATGCACCTGGCATGGTAGAAAATTTTCCTCTCATGAGGATATGCACTGCGTTATTAGTATACTTACAATGTTAGGATCCAATGTGTTTGATATTTGCTTTTCCTTGCTCTAGGCTCGAAAGATGAACTTTGAATTTCAGACCGTCTCCTTTCTTGATCCACACCTCCCATGAGTTGATGGAAGTGATGGTAGCTCTGTATGCAGAAAATAATATATTTTGTTCCTGCATATGGGCTAAAGATACAGGAAATCCACATTTTTCAGTTGGCCATTATTTAATGAAATGTGAATTTTTAAAGAAACCAGCATGTGAAAGCTATCAGCTTTGTGATTTTATTTTTTACAGAGTCTGAAACAGACCATCAGTAATTCAAAAGAATGAGTCTAAAAATAAAGTGCTTCTCTTCAGATATCTTATAATGCGACCACATGTTTTCCACATAGGGCCATTTGCTCATTTGTTTAACTTCCACGTACCTTGCTTAATCTCTACATTACACTGGATATTATATTTAGCCTCACCTATGCCACTGTCATGAATGTGACATTCCTTTCACCACTTCTCTAGTGAGTCAGAATACTTACTTTGTAGCGGATTCATCTTTCACTCGGACTAGGACTCTATCTTTCCTATGGAACCATTTTCCATTGTACTGCAGCTTTCCTTCCACAAATCTCACTGAATGGTGGTTTTTGTCATAGGTTACTTCAGCTGTAGTAAGAAAAGAAAAATGTTAAGAGTGCTGAAATCGCATACAGATTTCTAGCTGCCGTGAAAGAATCACCATTACAATTTCTGTAGCCATACTATTTACAGCTTGAGCATAGATGCTACACATCACTCTTTTGCAGAACTATCACGATTAAAGATTTAAATGAATGATTGGCCTCTTTAAAGCCAGAACAATTCTGCTAACTTTTGATTTCTTGCCTAAACTTAGTCAGACTTAGATTATCAGACTTGACTTTCTTTCACTTCAACATTAGCTATTCAACTGTGTAATCTGCCCGATTTTTCACTGAGTAAAAGCAGGGACTAAACTGTGGTTTTTACTGCCTAATCACCATGCCACCAGTGATAATCTCAATACAAAATGCATGGTGGCAAGGTCGTTTCTATAGCTAGATGATGTAAATAACCCCCTAATTACTGCCTTGATTCTTGAATGTAATCCATTTAAAGAACAAAAAGCACCATCAACTGTTTTAATCGATGCTAGATCCGCTGATTTTCCACTGAAATAAAATCTGCTAATTCTTTTCCATTTTCAAAGAGATTGACTGGCATTACATGCCATAGCATGTTTGAATTAACAGTGTATCAATGGGGATTTTGCCAAGTACCCTTTAACATCAGTCCTGCAGTAGAACAGTTTAGTGTCTTGGGTGAAAACACATAAGTTTGATCAGACCAAAATCCTTAACATTCCTTCAAAACTAAAGCTTCACGTAAAACATTGCATGTCATGTAAAGCAAACAGTATTACATTCATTTTTGAAGTTGAAATGTCCAAAAAAGTCTTGTTAAAAGAAACAGATTTTGAATTTACCAAGATACCTTGGTAACCACAGCAATATGTCATATCCAACCATCACTTTACCCTACCCCCCCTCAAGGTTCCAACATAATATAATTGATTTACAGTTTATGTCAGTTCAGACCTGCAAAGTTTAACCACAGTGAGTGGGTTCACACAACCCCAGTCTGAATTAAAAAGTTGATGCATAAGACAACATTATTTATTGTACAGTTACGGCACTCAATAATGCTGTGCGGTAAATTATTCACTAGTCGTAACCATAATATAGTGAAGTAACCAGGTCACTGACATACTAATTGTACAGAGTATTGAAAGAAGTTGACTGCCATGTAGCATACTTATCTGTCACTGTACATAAGTACAGTACGATGTATCTTTACAAGACTGCCACACTGGTTTATCATTTCCAATACAGCATTTCATCAGTCACACAAAGTAACTACATTTGCTGGTCATGATCAGATAGTAAAGGAAATAGTTCCTGCACCTTCATGAGACAATTGCACTGGTTTACCCTTTCAAGACAACATTTCAGAAGTTACAAAAGATAACTAACAAACACCACATTATATGGTCACTTTTTGTAACTTCATTCCCAACTTGAGCAGTTCTGCCCTTCATGAAGTAACCAATGTTGCATTGTGTGTTGGTATATACTTTCCTCCAGCTGTCCACTAAAATGGATCAAGTAGAGCAAATAAAACATCATGCACACATCTGCATGACTGCTATACTTACAATCAGTTTTCCTCCTTGCTACTGCTCCCCTGGCCTGCAATATTGGGAAAAACAAAATGCAATATTTTCTTTAAAATTATCACAACGTTCTTTTGTTGGGAAAGGAACTAGAAAGTCACAAGGCCTTGTGATTCTTTGCCATATACATCTATTATAACAAACATATATTACCCACTTAACATTTTGACAACTATGAAAACAATTACATTAATTCTTCTTGAAACATCATGTAAGGCTAGGTTAATTATGTGTTAGAATTCAGTTGGATGTTTAAGATAATTAGGTTACGTTGTGTTACGTAAGTTCTTTTGTATTTGTGTTGTGTCTAGGTGTTCTGCTGACAATGTGTGTTAGTCTTGATGTGGTTGTCATCCGGTGTGGACGTGATGTAGAGCTGTGCCGTGTGTATGTTTTGCCGTTATAATACATGTTAGCCAGCAAGTATACCAATGGACTTTGGCATGTTTTCCCTACCATCTTTTCCGTATTTCTATTCCCTTTCCGAACTCACCAGCCTGGATCATATGCGGCCCGTTCAGCCACGCTACAGTAATCTATTCAATATGGCAACACTCATGCTAAGTATGAGACCTGTTACAATTACCCTTCTTGAGATAAAGTGGTTACAAAAGTTTGACTTGCACTGATCTCAAATGTCCTTTGACCCCACAAAAACAATGGGGTGCAACCACTGAATATGAGCAATAAACAAGAAAAGTATGAGAGCCATCACATTTTCTCTGTTTGAGATATAGGAGTTTACACGATTTTGACCCTTTGATCTCTGGTGAGCCAAAATGACCTTTCACCTCCACCAAAATCAATAAAGTTCACCTACTCAATATGAGCAATCCACACACTACAGTTAATATGAGATTCCCCAGAGTTACCCTTTTTAAGAATAGTGTTTACAAGGTTTCCACAATTTAGTCTCTGATGACCTCAATCAACCTTTGACCACAACCACCACCAGTATAAATAGGGATCATCAACTCAGTAGGAATAACCGACACACTACATATAAGATCAGTCAAGGTTGTCTTCCTTAATATACTGTGGTTAAAAGGTTTTCACACTTTGACCTCTGGTCCACCAATGTCAACAGAGATCACCTTATCAGCATGGCCAACCCACACACCTAAGTATGAGGGTAATGGAGGCAGTGCTTCTACTTTTCCCCAAATTACCAAAATTCAATCATTGGAAAAGCATCGTATTGGGCTATTTACCGTAATCTACTGAGTCAGCACAGCACTGTCCCTGGCCAAGTGGAATGTATGTACACATGCGTTTTGAATTTGCATTTCAGGAAATTTTGCATTCCATTTCAGGAAAAGTAAACTAGCAATATGGAGGCACTGATGGAAGGTTCCCCTTCTGGAGACATTGCGTTTACAAGGTTTCTACATTTGACCTCTGGTGACAGTGAATGACCTCTGACCTTCACTAAAATCAAAAGGGATCATCTACTCAGTATGAACAATGCACACACAACAAATACGATCGGTCAAGGTTACTCTTCTTGAGATATAATCTTTACAAGGCTTTTAGTTTAGCCTCTGGTTACCTCATATGACACTGGCCTCCACCAAAACCAATACTGATCATCTACTCAGTATGACCAAAGCACAGACTACGAATGAGATCATCAATGCTATCCCTCTTGAGATACTGTGTTTACAAGATTTCCAGAGTTTGACCTCTGCAGCCTCACATGACCTTGTCCCACTTGGAAGAACTACCAGCAAACAAAGGAACTTCATAGGTGGCTTTAGAGGTAACTTCATACCGACCACATCCACGCTACAAAGATATCACTTTTCTTACCTTCATGATGGTTGTCCAATCATCCAAAATGTCTTCATCACGTAACAAATACACTATATATGGACGTAACTTACAGGTCAAGGAAAAACGACAACTTAAATTATTGTGCAGGTACCTCTGATCAAAAGTTCTAAATTGCTTATATTAGTTCCTTATGGAACATTTTGCAACACATTCCAGACACCAATAAGCAGAAACCAGGACTGCAAAATGTAATGTCCAGTCATGTTTTACATACAGGCACAGGATAGGAGCATACAATAATATCTATGCTGTACTTTTTACTTTTAAAATTTGTACACTCGTTAATGACTGTTTGATAGCCTGATCCTAACAATAAAAAAGCTAGTAAAAATAAGGATATCTGACACAGAAACTGGTTTCTTCTTCCTGTCTGATGACTGTGAATCTGTTTTCTTGCCTTTGTCTTTCAAATTCTGGTTATGATTCCAGATTTCTGTTGTAGAGAAAGCAGGAAAGCATTCTGATAATTTTAAAATTCTGGTCACTGTTTTACAATAGAACTCTGCACGTTTGAGTTTGACATTGCGGGTGGGTAAAAAATGACTGGCTGACCTTAGCGCCCTTACATTTAAAGTGGACAAATCTGAGACAGAAATAACATGCAGTTGGTACCACAATGTCACAACAATGTTGATAAAATTCTGATAAGAGGTATGTTACGAGTCAATTCCAGTCTACTGAACAAAACAGTTTTATGACTAAATACAAGACTTGATAACTAAATACTGACATTCCAAGAAAAAAGAAAAATGTTTGCTATGTAGGCAGATGAATAGAGCAACATCCAGAGTGGTGACAAAAGATTACCAAAGTGCAAAGCACATTGCAGCATAAAAATAAGTAAAACCTAAACACAAGTTTGTTTAGTTTATCCCACCACCAAAATGTCTGGACTATCCTGATAAACTCAAGTCTGATTATCTACTTGCCTATGATTGTTACAACAACAGAGGAAGACAATTACTGTACCCAAAAAGAAGACATTTGTTTCACTGAAATTCATTCTCTGACAAAGGTACAGTTTGGACACAGTTAAGAGCAAACACCACTTGGGTGAATTATACCTGGGATGAGTGAAAAAACAAAAACCGTGACACAGAAAAACAAAGGAGGAGATTTGAACTCAGCCAAACAAATCCAGAACTTGCCTGTGGTCAAGTCTATGTTGTCTCTGTCCTCTTCAAGTTTTCTCACTTTTTCTTCGAGATCAGCTTTCAAAGCCTCCTTAACCAACCTCTTTTCGCTCTGCAATGTAAAGGAAATAAAACATAGAATTACAATTCAAAATGTTCCCTCAAACTGAGTGATCACTTCATCAATACTTGTTCAATACATCTGGAAACTGGTTACCAAATCTGAATTTGTTTACCATTAAAAGTTTGTAGAGTATAACACCTGACCTTCCCCTTATGACACACTGCATACATTCTCCACCACAGCTCCTTAAAATTCATGTAAATAAAAGATTAATGTCTCTGATACTGTAGAATACATAAAAGTGTTCATAAGCTTCAAAACTGATTTTTTTCACAAATGGATTGACAACCTATCTGTTGTCTAATAATGTCGAAGGTTCACAAGATTGCAAAGAAACATGACAAACTTTCTGAGTCACAATAGTCATGAAAGGCATCTTTTGCTCTGGTAGTGAGTGAAATAGTGAGTGTGGTGAAAAGTGGTGAGAGGAATAGTTCTAGTGACCAACATCATCAGCATGTGACCCCATACTTGGTCACAAATTCACATATTCAACATTCATTTTTCATATGAAATCAACACCCACTTTTAAGTGTACCAGTGGTAGAGACACTTATCATTTTTAGAGAAAGTCAACATTTTCCATCAAGCCATTCCATAAGGAACTATTTGACCTTGACATTTTCTGAAAAGGAGAACATATTAAAAACTAAAAAGCAATCATCCTCATGATACAGTTCTTCCAAAATAATCCCAATGGTCTCTCCTAATTGTATGGTCACTAAAAGCACTCTGAAGTTTATGGATTCATGCTTTTGTAACATCAAATGACATAATATATATTATACAATTTATACAATATTACATAATATATAGTTGTACTTTGTATATTGATAATATCTGTCATAGCTTTAACTCTCAAATGACATAATATATATTACACAATTTATATGATACTATACTGTATAATATATAGTTGTACTTTGTTTATTGATAATATCTGTCGCAGCTTAAACTCGCGAAATTTCCTGGAACCATTATTTACATGAAAAGCAGTTTCCATAACTATTGGATGTGAAACCTTTACTACTAATTATACCGATTATAAGCCTTTCAATGTCTTTGTACCCTTCAAAATCCTCACAAACTTATAGATATCAACTCAATGAGGCCCTTTCACACAATTTTCAGTGTTTGACCACTGGTGACCTCAGACAATCTTCAACAACCACTGAAAGCAACAGGCTTCTTCTCACTGATATTTAAGCATCTACATACTAAGTGCAAAAGGTTTCCATGATTCCTATGTTGCAACATCATGTTCACAAACTTTTCTGTGTCTGACCTCTGGTGACCTTTAACTCCCACTAAAAACAATAGAGTTCTTCTTCTTCTTTAACATATCTACATACTTAGTATATATCAAATGTTTAACATGATTTGTATCTTGTATTAAGACCTCTTGTGACCTTAGATGACCTTTGACATCCTCCAAAAATTATGTGGGTTTTTCTACTTGATGTAACACATCTCCATACTATCCATCAAAAAGTTTCCAAGATTCCTATCTTGATATATTGTGTTAACAATGTTTAACCTCTGGTGACCTCAGACTACCTTTCACCTCTACAAAAACTAAGAGGGTTTTTCTACTTGATGTGGGGCATCTACATACCAAGCATGAAAGTCCAGGAATTAAACTTCTCGAGATATCATGTTAACATGCTAAATGTCACAATCAGAAATACACACACAGTCATGACCACACACTGTAGGTTTTCATTTTCATCGAAACCAAGTAATCACTGTATATGGGTTATTTCTATGAGCAAATTTTTCCCCAATACAATAGTCAAATGAGTGTCAAAGATAAACAGAAATTAGAAGTTAAACCTTATATCATATTGTGCAACCCCATTGGAAACAGTTCTGTATTGCTAGGAAACACTTGTGGTGTCTCTATTGCACAGCTAAATGGAGTTGATGAATTACTGTATGAATTGTACACTACGTACAATAAACAATGCAAATCAACCCTTAATAAAATATCGGCAATTCCTTATATCATTTTGGCAACTATGTATCTGTATGAGCAAAACTCAATATCCATGTTATATGTACAGAGAGCAATACCGGATACATCAATAATATCGATACATCGATGGACCCCTATAATGTCCTTACCTCTAGATGCTCTCTTGAAGCCTTCGTCTCACAGTCATACTTATTGCTGATGTTTTTCTGCCTCAGTTCCCGCAGGATGCTAGCTATTTCCAGTCGCTTTGTCTTCATTCGTTCCAGACACTCCAGGGGCTTTATATATTCTTCTCCATCTTCCCGTCTAATCTGTAGGAGCTTCAGTTCTGTTTGTAGCTTTTTCTCCATAAGTAGTCTGAAGTGATGAAATAAAATAAAATAAAGAGCATGAGAAGCATCATTGATGATGTATCTACACAGGAAACAGTTCCAAAGTAGATTTTGTAAAAGTCAGTGGAACTAATATTACCAAAAACCTGACATCTAAATAAGTGTAATTTAATACTTGTGGAAAACATGTTTAAACCTGTCCCAGGCCTGATTTTTAAGGAAATTTTCAGGTTGTCCTTCGGACAAC
>VJOZ01003147.1:1003-11027 GCA_009801055.1 Stichopus horrens | reverse complement strand
ATGCACAGTATTGGAAGAAGAACATATTGTGCGAGTCTGGACATATTCTGGCATTTTCCTGTGCACATTAAATTTTTACTTGGCAGCCCCCGGGGATCCGCCACTGGGATAGGACTGTCATGCAGCTGTTACTTTACCCATGTTTGTTCGAACCGTCTTCTAACCACTTTCTCATGGTTAACTTCCTTTAGTTTCTCTGCACAGGTTTCCACAGGATATTTACAACTTTGCATGATAAGAAGAAGAAAAAAAGATCTCTGAAAAAGTCAAAGACTACTTAAAAAGTAGACACAGACGCTATTACAGTAGTCACTACTTTAGCTGCCTGATACCCTTGTTGACGTCACTTGTGGTTATTGGTTTTAAATTTGCACCTACAGTACACTTGCAAAGGAAAAACATTACTGTACAGAGGATTCTAACCACTGATATTACGATAACAGTCGCATCCTAAGCATAACCCATTATGCTGTGAGAGTGATTTTTGGTTGTTGGGTGTTCAAAGATAAATTTATGCACTACATCCAGGTTCCCCTAACCCTGTAATATACAGGCTAACCCTGTGCTAGTCCTGTAATATATACTGTNNTGTGTGCATGTGGTCAATGGATTCTAACTTTGAGCCAAGTTTTGAATTTTAGAAGTGTCTAGGCCTAAACGCAAAATGGTGGCACTTTTTTTCCAAGTCAACACAATTAATCAGCAAAACAAATTTCAGCACAGATACTCAGAAAGTTGCAAAATATAACTCTACAAATGAGAGTAATCATTGGTTAATGTGATCGTAATTTCTGTTGTGGTACAAACAGTTTGAACTGAAATACTGATGACTGGGCACTCTCTAGAGTGCCCAGTCATCAGTATTTCCGTGAGCAACCGATTTTCTTCATGCCGCACTTTTGCAGTAACACATAGTTGTAGCATACTTTAGAGGGACTTTGAGTTACAGTACATTTGTGATGTTTCAGTGCTAATTACACTTTGCACACATGCAGCACATACAGTAGCAATGGTGTAACTCGGGACTCATTGTCCTGCGTAAGTTCAGTGTGTGATCTTCCTTATTCCATACCGTTTGGTGGATTTTTAATTAGCTATAGATGATGAACGGACATACGGGCACAAAACGTTTTTTGGGGGTGACAGGAATGTACAAGCACGCATGCTTTATTCAACTCGAACTTGGAAAAGTATGAAAGAAAAAATGTAGCAGTTCATAATTTCAAATTTTTAATGAGAGACATGTTAGTTTGGATTTTGGTGCATCCCATGAATAACACCTCAAACAAGAAAGAACAGTCTTATCGGACAAGTTTTTGGTCTTGATATGTTTCTGCAGTTGCTAGGGCAGCGTGACATTCAAGGTGATTCAGATGTCAGTATTGCAAACAATTAAACAAAGCAATACAGCAATGATTTTCTAACAAAGAACAAGGTATGACTAACCTGGTTTGTAGGGCACCATGTTCATGTAATGAAACACATTGAAAATAAGTAAATCCTAGGTAGCAAGTGGTAAGTTGAAGTTCGTCTACAATACAGTACATGTGCCGCTGTGCTCTACTCACACCCACCATGTGGCAGGTGGAACATGCCGCATGGCAAATTGAGTAGAGTACTTACAGTAGTTGTATGATACTGAAGTTAGGAAGCTTCCAAGTTGAAGTTCACAATGTTGTTATGGTACAGATCCCAGACTTGAACCTTCATTTTATTATTATGTCCTAGTTATGTAAAAAAGAGACAACTTTCCACTTGCTGCAAATTACCTTTTAATAGGTACTGCACTCTACTGTTGGTCCAGATTTGCTTTCGTTTCACTTTTAAAGGCTACTGTATAGCCCCCACAGTTAAGCTGTCTGCAGAGTAAGAGAGCGCACCATTGAAGATTTAAAGTTTTAAGAAACGACAGTAGTTTGGCGTGCATCTTGAAGATGTTCCAAGAATACCATATATTCCCTAATGAACGCCCCCAGGGGCGGTACATTTTTGAAAAGGGGGGCGTTTATTTGAGGGTATATATTTTAATAAAGAATTAACTGTGTTTCGGAAACTTTGTTGTGCCGTGCCTGGATCTACGTGTGAAAAGGTAAACATTTCTGACATTGTGCAGTGAGCTATGTACAGTTGTAACATGAACGTTAGGCTTAATCTGTGGTTTAGGCCTGTAGCACGAGGAGGCCTCGGCCTATGCAGTTGTTAATAATTTTGAGGCGGAGGGCATTTATTAGGGAATTTACAGTAAGTAAGTTAGAGACACCATTTGAAATGCCACCAGTGCAGACTGTAAAATAATTGAGGTAACCCCTCACTGAGTAGTTACAATAAGCAACTTTGCATACAAGTTTCTTCATTCTTTTCATACCTCTTGTCAACAGTTGTCAAATCAGAGATGTATTCCACCGACAGCAAAGATCAACATATTCATGTGGTTTTTGTCATGGAGGGCACAGCCGCAATGGGGCAGTTTTACAAGCAGCTGAGGAGTGGCTACATCATACCGACCTTGCAGTAAGTGTACAGTGTTTGAGTCTACTATTTTGTGCCTGTCACTGCAAATTTACGAATGAAAATGACTGTACAATTGATAGCTACGGCACGGATATTTCACACTTCTGCAACCTGTCAGAAAAGGTAACAAGCGTGCAATGAATGGTGTGCTTTGCATGCTCCCAAGTGATATATTTTCTGGTACAAAGTCACCAAAAAAATGCTCCCATAGTATTAATATTTAAAAACTCAGGTTCGTTGAATAGTAGGACCAGATGCCGAACTTTTAAACCAACAACATTTGGTTGTTCTTTTTGCATGTACACTAGTGTTCTGTATACATACAGTACTAGTGTTGTTGCGATGCTGTGGTATCGGCGCAATGATGGTGGCAGACTTTGATCCCACTGTTAACGTTTATGAGATGACTCAAGCACATTGTCTGCTCACTTTAATATTGTAAAGTAACGAATGTTCCTTAGAACAGATAAGGATTACATCCTACAAACAACATACATGAAAACAAGAAATCCTTCCTTGTGTCTGCATTTAACATTAATTACAGTTAACAAACTGTGTGATTAATATGAGGGTTAAGTTAAGTATGTCAGCGTGTTGAACTTATGCTGAACAGATCGTAATTATCGTGCAAAAATCCACACATATATTTGTTCAAGTGTCGTTTGGTTCCAAATGACCCTTATGATATTGCAGTTTTGTTTGGCAATTGGAGAAAAAAGTAGGTCTACTGTATACTCGCCATATTGATAACAAAAATTTCAAACCGCAACAACTGCACATGTGTGTTACAACAATGCAAACAGGCTGGAGGATTACAGTATGGATCTGTTAATGAAAATTCTAGTTCTGGCTTCCAGATTCTACATTGTACAGCAGTTATGACATGAAATGTTTGAAAATACATGCAATAATATGTGAGTTGCACAGTGACTGGTGTACATGCATTTACTGTACTCTGTCATAGTCTCAATTGATGTAGGCCAAAGTCTTGGGCCTACACATACGGTACAGTACATCCAGGTGTCCATTTGATCATTTCACTGTGAAGATGTGTTCATAATACAGTATTAATGGTAATTCATACTGTACAGAACAATTACTGTCTGTAACTTACAAAATATTATCACTTCTCATTGTACCTTTCTGTTAAGCTGTATTTACTATGTGTTTAATGGCAGGTACTTCAATGGTGGGCCATTGGTTGAAAGTAGCTACTCTGGTCAGGTACGTATAAAATTTTATCATGTTGTACGTGTTTCGATTTATTACACATGATCAAGTTATGGATCTTTTTATTTACAATGTTGGCAAACTCCATTGGATATAGCCTGGCAAACCCCATAGGATGTAGCCAGTGAAACATTGGACATCTTTTCAAAAATTTCAGTACATAGCAGTATGATTGCCCTATACAGTAGTTCCATATACATATGCAGACTTCACAGGGTGAGCGCACAAAATTGTGAATGCACGTGCACAGTAGCACGCCAACATGTGCTTTTTGAGTCAAGTATGGGAGTCCTGATATACAAGTTTATTTTTTCAAACAAGTTGATTTTTTTTTTTCAAACCAGAAGACAGCATTCAGTATTAAACAAATTACAAGCTGAAGAAAATATGAAGTGTGAATAGTACTATGCTTTTCTGCTTACTATGTTTTAAGTTACACTGTTATTGCAACAGTAGACTGTTTTAATTAGTTACATTGTTATTGCAACAATAGACACAGTGCAATTGAAATGTGATGTCACAATTGTACACATCCACAACTTTGATATAGTAAGCACAACACAGTAAACGATGTTCTGTGTACGATTTCCATCCTAAAGACAGGGGAGGTACGGTATCACTAACAAGGTAACCTACTGTATGCAGTCAAACCGGGGTGTGTATGTGATGCCATTGGAATGTGAGGTATGTGACTTGAATAACTCAGCAACACATGGAGTGCTCAATTTTTCTCAAACTGTGTTCCTATTTGTGTCATATTGAGTAGATGTGCCCTATCATTTCTGGCGCTCATATCTTGCATATTAATGAGTGAGGGAGGTTTATTGTGATGATTGGAATGCGAAGTATGTGACTCGATAACCGAGTACTGAATTTTTCTCGAACTTGGATTGTATGTGTACTGTATCATATTGACCATGGATAGATGTACTGTACATTACCCTGTTGTGTGTGGTGCCTATACTGTATCTTGCATCTTAATCAGTGGGCATCCTGACATGGCAATATCGTTGCAGTGTTTTGTCTGATTTGCTTCAAATGTGGTAGGAAAGTGTTGGTAGATATTTATCTGTCGGTAAATGACCATGGCATTTTTAGTTACGATCTCTTCAGCATTTTTAGCAAAGAGTAGGACTTACAGTATTCTATAAACCAGATGACACTATATGGGAATACCATACACACCTGATTGAAAGTCTCACTTGCTAGAGTGTTTTGTAAAAGTGTACAAAAAATTTGAAGACAGTCGTAACCGGCAAGTCTGGCTGGCTCTGTTACATCCTAGTGCTTCAGTTGTGATAAACTGTGCACTGATGTTGGAAAATGGCTTTTAATCAGTGAGGTGGACAAGACACAAACAAAGAGAATGTCTGTTCTCCTACCAGAGGTAACGAGACTCTAAAGGTACTGTAGTAGTCCTCTTCTTCACATGCTGTCAGTGTTGGGCAGTGGACTTTAAAGGGGCTAGAGTACGTGATATTAGCCTCGTTGTCATTTGCAGAGCACATCGATAGTACAGTACCGTTACTTCGATTTTTACTGGTGCAGATGCGCAGCAAATTACCAGTACTGATTTTTCTTTTTTGACCCAACCCTAAAACCCAATCTATCTTTGTCACCGTTGTCATGATCGTTTGTTCGAACAGAAGTAATTCAAAAATTTTAATATCTTTTGCAGTAATTTGCAGGTGTTACATAGCATGTTGTAACCTTGAGGAATTGGAAAATTTTTCTTCTTTAAAGGGGCTATGTGATATTAGCCTTGTGGTAATTTTCAGAGCACATGGATAGTACTGGTACTTTGGCAATTACTGGTATAGTGCTGCGAATACCGGTGCTAATTTTTCTATTATCACCCAACCCGGAAAACTAATCTACCTTTGTCTCTGGTGTCATATTTCAGGTTAAATAGATGAAATTCAAAATTTTCAAGAGTAGATTTTTTGCATTAATTTGCTGGTGGTGCATCACATGTTGTAACCTTGAGGAACTGGAAAACCTTTCTTCACCAGTGTTTCACTTTTTAATGGTAAAAATAGTTTGACCTGAAGACGCTTCAGGACATATCTGCTTCGTATGTAGTTTTGTCCAAAGTTCCTCAAATTCTCTTGCTGTCCTTCAATGTGGGATGCTGAGTCATGCAGGGTTGTCCACCGTTCATCTGTGTACAGTACTGTAGCATTGCACACATGCAGTCTGTCTGCCCGGAGTTTGATGATCATGCGCTAAGTGACGGCGTTTGCATGGTTTCTAAAAAAGGTACTACAGTGTGTGAAGCTTCGTAGACACAGCTTGGTAGACCTGCAGTACAGCACTGTCAAGAGTTGAAGTAATTGTTTGTAGCACAGGTACACTACAGTGGAACAGCTGTACTCATTGTGATCTACATGAAGTACCCAGAACTTGTTCCATCTGTTTTGAGACATCTATCTCAGATCCTTCTGTTTCTATGACCCCCCAGTGAATGTTTTTAGCCTCAGGCCTATAGCCAGAGAAGAAGATTTCAAGGAAGGGATAGACCAAAACAGAAACAGGGGGCACACCCACTGTGAGAATTTGGTATTTTTCATTCTCCAAAATTTGTAGGGACCTAAATGTTGTTAGGAGGTTAGTTCCAGTGTCCAGTTTCATTTCACCGCAGTAGGAACCTGTTGACCTCCTTCATGTCCGTTGCGGTACTGTATGTTTTGTGCACAGTCTCTGCCCACATAATTATTGCTTTGAGTTATTGATTATCAGTGCAGGTATTACTGTAATTCATCATCCATAGTAAGGATTTAATGAAATAGAACATTCAAGAACTTGCATGGAAAGAGTGTTCTCACCTCAAATTGTATTGTTACAGCACTTTAAGTTTTGGTGTGCCTTGAAATGTTCCAAGCATGTAGCAAAGATTTTGATGACAATCCCCAATACTGTGCACAGTACATCTGTGTGTCCAGCAAACTGCAGGACTTCTCTCGATGATGGTATCTTCATCTGTCTAAATTTCTGGTTGTTGGACTTTGCAAATGTTTTGCTGTGATCCTCAAGTTGTAAATTATATACTGAGTATGTCTGTATGTATGTCTGTCTGTCTGTTGATATGTCAATCAGTCTACAGTATTATGTTTTTCATCTCTACTGTACTAACCTCCACTCATCTAGACGAGTAGCGTATGCTAGTAGAATCTGTAGAGAAGTGGTGAACAGTCAAACTTTTTTAATCAAGGGACCCCATTGATATCTTTGAAATTCCTGTCAGACTGGCTGCACTGAACCACTATTCCCTTTACTATCCTTGTCTTTGTACTGGTCCTGTACAGTAGCCATTGAGGTGCTATGGTGTGGTTAGGGTAGAAGCAATCATTTGCTGGTTAACATACTACCGCAGTACCGAGTGTCACATATCGATAATGTCTTTATTACCTAAGCCTACTTTGTTCGTTTATTTTTCTTGTATTCTCATCATTTTATTTTTGGTGCCAAAGTTTGTGGCTTAAAGGGGGGGGTGTGCATGATGCCTCACCATGGTTGGCCACCCTTGCTGAACTTGAGTAACAAATAGTCTATGCTGTATATGTTCCACTAATGTCAGTTACAGTTGTAGCTTTAAAGGGGAATTCCAGTCAAGGAACATGTCTTCTGACTTATTTAAGACATTTCAAACCGTTTTCATTCATATTCTTGACCTTATGAAATGGGCAACATGATACTGTATGTTCAAACTTTCCTCCCAACAGAGTTTCTAATACCATGTATGCACACAAAGGGCGTGGCCATTATGATGTACAGTAATGGACTGTGATCTCTAATGCTCATTAGAGATTCATTTCAAAATGTTAAGAACACGAATGAAAATGGTTTGAAATGGCTTAAATAAGTCAGAAGACATGGTCCTTGACTGGAATTCTCCTTTAACTCATCTACTCATCACTCTAGGTCACTTTGTCCATCTATTGTACATGCAGTGTCTATGGTTCATGTAGACACTACACATGCAGTACTGTTCTTGTGCACCTGCTATCATAAATACATGTTTATGATGCACACTCTCACTGCAAGTCGATCCAGTACGTGGCGCTAGTAGTTTCACTGACCTTTGCCTCAGTTAAACATCCAAGCTAAGTTAACCACTATCGTAACTCGCTGTACTGCAAACCAAATACAGCGTGATGCATGTATGGTACACGTACAGTACAGTATATTGAAGCAGTGCTTCGCAGTACTGTATGCTGTAATAATGTGTATACTCAGCATCATCTACATCTCACTATATTTCCTTCCTATTGTTTACAATTTTTTTTTTTTCATAAAGTATGTACATAGGTATGCAGGCCTTCATTTAGCCTATTGCAAGATCCTGTTAACATTTACTGCAAACATACAGTACATGGCATTTGTTCAATTGAAACCCTGTGAACCATACAGACATGTATATACAACGTGCAGCACTGTATGGGCACCTTGTACAGAACATGCAAATAGTTTCACCTTCCACATTTTGCGTACAGTAGTATCAGCAGAAACTGAAGCCCTTTCGAGTTTCTTGTGTACACAGCAAACTCTTTGAAAATACCTGCACATTTACAGTACAGACAGAGCATCTGCTGGGCATGTTGCATCCATGATCTACAGTATCTGTACTGTTGTAGATGGCCTACTTTGCACAGAAAGCATTGACAGGACCCAACTTGAAGCAAGTTTTTTTTTTCCCCTTTCTGTAAAAATACAGAAAAGAGAAAAGAAGGTACAAATATGGGAATCAAAAGAAATATATTTAACGGTCACCTTGCTAAATTGATAGTCCCATTTAGTCAATAGTCTTATAATTCATGTAATGTGGTGTGAAACTACTGTAGGGGATTTTACAATTGATGACTAACGAAACCTGACCAACCTACCGCAAACTCCTCACAAAAAGGCCAAGCTTTACAAGAACGATAAACTTCCCTGACTGCTGTAATAGTCATTGTACTTTACAATTGTAAAGAATTGTTTAAGGACCCCAACAATCAGGGAACTTCATGATTTTTGTAAAATATCCTTGAAAAAATATACAGATACAGTACAGCACTTGCTATATAGTACAGTAACCTACATGTAAATAAACCACACACATGGATGTATTCGGTCAGAAAAATGTTTGCTGACTTAATGGCGTTAAAAGTCAGTTTAATTTTAAGACTATAGACAAACATAGCTGGACTCCTTGTTTGCATACTGTAACTGCATCACATAAACAAAGACTCCTACGTGAAGTTGCACTCGCTGTAATTTGCACGGCATGTACAAAGGTGCATAGTATATAATGTACTGCACAGTGCAGTTTTGAATGTTTTCCACTGAATGGTTCTGCCTGCAGCACTCAAAAAAAAATAAAGGGTAAAGCTAAAAAGGCTTCCCATCAAATTTTAAAAAACTTTCAGGACTTTAGACTTTTCCACAAATTTTACTTTGAAACTTGACATTGAGGATAGTTTTGTTGTAGCTTGGAAAAAGACATTTCGGTCGAATAGAACGAGTGGAGGTATCTGTTGTGGGATGAGGTTTTAGTAACTTCATCATTCATGTTAGTGCACGTTGAGTAAAATGTGGTGGAATTTGCCTTTATATTTACACTTATTACATAATAGGCAAACTCCTCCATAGTATTATGAACCCTCCCACAAAGAGAATGGAGCTTACAGTACAGTGAGCTGTACAGTATTTGCTCAACAAAATTAACCCAAATTTGTTCGGTAATAGCATAAATTCACCCCAAGGTCTCAAAATTTCACAGATAAGAAAGATTTAGAAGTCTAGTTCTTATACCATTTGAAAAAGAAAAAAACTTGAATAATTTACAGATCTGGTGGCAATAGGAAATCTCCCATTTCGCTCTCACCAACTGAATAATGAGCACTGCAACTTAGGGCAAAGCTCATTGGGACACCCTGCTGCCCTCCTCAATTTTGCAAACAGGATCACATCTCACTGCATACATTCACTCCTTTTGCGCAACATTAATTTGGAATTTTAGGAGGAAGTTTTCATCTTTTTCCCAGAACAGAGATTCAGGAGTACTGTACAGTATTTATGCAACAAAGTGTCCTACAGTAACAGTTTTGTCCAAGATCCTACAATCTTGGACAAAATACCTTGGGACACCTCATTCAATGTTGGCTATAGGATTGCTATTCAAAGGGTACATTCACTTCTATAGCACAACATTTTGAAAGGGGTGCAGGGTTTCATGTTATCCTCCCACCTAAAATTTAGTATTATATTTGCAAGGTACGACAAAGTGTCCCAGCAATTTTGT
>VJOZ01003145.1:0-15467 GCA_009801055.1 Stichopus horrens | reverse complement strand
GTGTTCTGTTCATTTCAGTGTTCTATTAAATAACAGTGTTCTCTTATATCCTGTATCAGTGTAACAGAAACTTCTGCATTGTGTTTAAATGAGTCCTTTTTTTTTATGATAGTGTTCTATTTATTTCAGTGTTCTATTAATGTCAGTGTTCTGTTCTATATCAGTGTACAAGTAGGAGCAACTTCTTGTGCAGTTGATCATCTGCTACAGTACTTGTTGTGTCTCATGAACACAGTAATTTAATGTACTGGAAACCACCACACAGTAAGGGCTACAGCAATAAATGAATGTAACAAAAGCTTTCACTGATGTGTCAAGAAAACAGCAGTGTCAGTTGTTACTGATAAAAGAAAAGCTGCCAACAGAATGAACATCAGGTGAGAAACAACTGATCTTTACAGCTGAAAAATGCTTTGCTAGAATATCTCCAGACAGAGCACTAATTTGAAAGAGATCAAATTAGATTCTTTCCATGGGATCCCATTCCATTGATGAACTGAAATTTGAAAGCCAATAAAACAAAGAAGGAAGGTGTGCCTTCCACAGACACTTGGGGCATGGTCAATAAGCTGTGCTTTCTTACCTTCATTACCACAAAAGAAACAACAAAAACATATTTAAAACATAACTGATGGTTGAAAATAGCAGCATGGGTAACATTGGCTTTGTTTCTGTTTTGTGGTAGGGGGCATTGTGGAATTTATCTGGAAAAAGGGAGAGATGATAAAGCAATAGAGCAAAGGGGTGACAGATTTCAGAAATTATTGACATAAGGAAGACTAGAGTAGTGAAAATTAGTAATACATAGGTGGTCTATTTGGTTGTGGAAATTGCCCAAAGGGAGGAGGATGAGCTGTTGCTCTAAGTGGGTCGAATGGCAACCGAAAGTGTTGATACTGACTATGTGCCATGGGATGGCGCAACCCTGGCAAGTAAGCCGGAACACTCACTTTTGCAGGTTTATGCCTCCTGGGATGCCTTTGTGGCCTCTGTGGAACCATCTGGCTCTCGTTGTGACATTCCAAGTCCTCCAACCGTTGAGTGAGGGCAAGTTTCTGTTGGATGGCCATCCTCAGCAGGGAGTTCAGTGTTTTCTTCTCTTCTTCAGCTGCAGAGATCTGTCTGTGCATCTCCTCCAGCTGAGTCACATACTCGTCACACCGCTTCGCAAACATGGCACGCAAACTGGAAAATGTTGCAGCATCCTCCTTCAGAGTTTTCAACTCGCTTCGGAGTTTTGTCAGAGTGTCTGCAATTATGTACTTTTCGTTCTCGTATTTGCTCTTCAGGTTCGCAAGAGCCACCTCAGCGGTTGTTTTGTTGGCCTTCAGGACAGTTCTAAGTGTTGCCACTTGCTCTCTCTTTGTCTGAAGGAGCAGTTTTAATTTAACTAACTCTTCCTTCAGGTCCTCATTTTCTGTTTCATTTTGCTCTTTCCCTCTCTGTCTGGACATCTCTGCCGCCTGCTCCACGGCCCTCTTGAGGAATTTGACCTGATCTCGGATCGTGATCAGGAGGTTTGAGCAAGTCACTGGGTCCCCATGCAGCTTTGATACCAAACCCTGAGAAATTTGTGCTGAGGTGGATTGGGAAGAATTTGTGCCATTGTCAAGTCCATTTTCTGTTGTTACTTCTTTCAGTCTGTTTGCTATCTCGTGTTTGAAGTTTTCCCTTCGACTCTGTCGAGCAAACTTCAAGTGTTCTTGCATTTTTTTGTTGGGGCTCTCAGAATTAACTAAGCACATGTTTGTGTACAACTGGCCCACCTCCTCACTAATGTTAACAAGTTCATCTTGTGTGCAATTAAGGTGGCCCTGAGTTTCTCCAACAAGGTCGCTAAGTTGTTTCAGTTGGCCCTTGAGGTCCTTGATCGTGTCTTGGTTTTTACGATTTTGCTCATTCAAGATGTCGGACTGAGCCTCCTTTTTAGTGTTGTCCTCTCTATTTCTGTTTCCTTGGGCTGTCATTTCTGATTTTAAGCTATTAATCTCTGCCATGGCAGTAGCATATTTTTTCTCGTATTGCTTTACCAAGCGAACCAACTGGTAGAGTTTCTGTTGTGTCTCATTCAAATTCGGTGGGAAGGCTTCCTCCTCCTCTGGTTCTCCCTCTCCATTCTCGATAGGGAGATCCCCCAAGCTTTGCAAAACTCCCTTGGTACTCTCTAACTCCGACTGAGATATCTCTAACGTCTTGGATAACTCTGACTTTTCAGTCTCTAGTTGAGCCAGCTGCTCTTCCAGTTTCTTAATCTCACTACTGTGAATTTCACTGAATAAACTCCCTGGCTGGTTACTCTCTCGATGAGAGTTGCCATCTTCGTCAGCCTGCATCTCGTACTCCATCTGTTGGAGGAGAGGGTGAGCTGGTGGTGACTCTCCATCAAAGTCATCTTCCTCTACCTCCACTAGGCTGGTGTTATGTTCAAGGTCATTATTGATAGCCTCTAACTCCATCAACATCGCCTGATCAATTTGCTTCTTCAACTGATGCTTCTGTTCTCGCTCCGACTCCAGGGCCTGAAGAGTTTCCTCTATCTGTTTCTCCGTGATCTCTCGGAGGCGGATCTGATCCTCGATATTAGAATTCAGATACTGAATTTCTTCCGTCAATCTTCGGTTTTCGTGCTTTAAAGACTCATATTCGATCTGGGATGACTTCAAGCTTGATATCTGTGAAGGAAACCACAGAGGATCATAATGAAATTTTACAGGGGGGGCAGGCATGCTGATGTTGTGTGGAAGCCAACTTGAAGACCCTAACTTGACCCATTTCATTCAAACTTAACCCTTTTCATCCAAACAACTTGCAAGCACACACACAGGGCAGCAGCATTTGGTACACAAGATGAAATCATAAAAAAATTTCCTTGAATTTATGACACCTCACCAGATGTTACCAAGGATAATAAGACTATCAAAACAACAACATCACTAAGCTACTGCAAAAGATGATGAAAATACAGCAACTTTGAACCGAAACAACAAATTTATTATGGCTCTTATAGCATTAGTGTGAACAATTTATGTAAAGCTATGGACTGTAACTAAGGAAACTTGAAGAAAGCAGTCAACGGTCTCATTTGAATCAAGAAAAAACTGACTTTCATGAGCTAATAGCATTTCAAAATCAGACTAAAAACAAAGCTGGTATTACAAAAAAAAAGAAAAAAAAACAATCAAGAAAATGTTTTTTTGTTTTCATCACCATACAGTTGCAAAGAAAGTGATATCAATAGTTGAGAGGCTCAAAGTCAAGTTGAACTTGTCATTTACATTTCAGTTCTGATTCCCTTTTTAAAAGTTATCAAATATTACCCTGAGGTGGACACTTATGACACCATGGGCACTGAAATGCATATACAGTACTATCAATCCATGACATCATTACACCCAAGAAAGAGACTTACATGTTTCTGCATAGAAATGTTTTCCTCTTCCAGTTCACTATAGTCCCTCAACATCCTCTTTTCTCTAAATTTGATGTCTCGCAGCTCATCCTTCAGTACTTTCTTTTCAGATTCCATCTTCTCCATGGAGGAGGTCAGCTCCCCATGACGACCATGGAGTTTGCTGTTCTCTATTTTCACATGGTTCAGCTCCTGGAGTTTTACTTTGAGTTCCTGCTCGATTTCAGCGAGTCTTTGGGTGAGCTCTGCCTCCCTGGATGCCGTCTCTTGCAGGAGGTTCTGCTCGTGGGATACCTCCTGTTCTGAATGCTTCTTCTGCCATTGATGTTGCTGATTCAAAGCCTGCAAATAGAGTCAACATCAAGTTACATGATTAACAGTTTCAGATGATGTGACCAAACCAGGGGACCAAGTCACTATTGTGCCAAGTCGCTCCTACTGTATGCTATTTATGACAAATCAGAGAAAGGCCTCAAGAAAATTCATTCGTCCAATTTACAGTACCTTTACTTTCTGCTGTCATTCATGAAGTGTAAGTCTGTCTCTAATGAAGACCCCATCATTTTCTTTAGAGTTTACTGTTGGTCTCTCTCTTTTTCTTTTTTGAAGTATGCTATACAATACTTAAATAAACATGATCATTGATAACACTTGGTCACTTTTTCTCACAGGAATATTTATGCACCACTTGGACAAAAAAGTACAGTAAGCTAAAACATTACAATATAAACATTTTTAACAGAAATCACTTTGATGTATATTTGTCACATATACCCAGTGTTACTGTGTGTAACTTCTCACAGTGGTTTCTTACAAAGTGGCTCTTGGCACATATATAGTATCCCACCGTGTCAGCAGGGGTTAGCTTTACCACGTACTGTACAAGTGTACGGACGGTATGTAGTACCATGGCAATGACAGACAGCTCGAACGTGGTACAACACAACACTACTGGAGGCTTCATCAGAACAGGACTGCAAGCTCAGATGACACAATCTCGCCGTAAAGTTGGCTTGACTAAGTTGACTAATACAAGTCTTGTTAGCTGGAAGTCTGAAACTTTGGGACAATGTGATACCACTTCACAGGCATTTCAGGGAATCATTCTCAGCAAAGTTTTCATACAGTATATACTGTATGTAATCCAACAGTGTGTGTGACTGTGACATTGATACTGTGTATCACCCACCATAATACAGACTACAAAATTTTGTTGAAGCGATAAAAAAAAAAAAACACTAGTCCTGTAGACATCTACTGTACATACACTGTATGTATAGCGCAACTACCATATCAATCTATATTCTTGTCGACATACCAAAGATAAAACTTATCTCTAAGTATGTTACCTCAGATTTCAGTTTACCCACTGATGCCTGAGACCTTCTGTACCACAACGTACCTGTGCTGTACTTGTGGCTATTCTGAAGTACAGAACATGTCTATTTCTGTAGGCTACAGTACCGCACAATTCTACGCACAAGATCACCTCGTGGTAGGCCTACAACACCGTACTTCAGGATTGAAAAAAAGACAAATTTGCCGACTAACATTCACATTGCCAAGATTTGTGAGATGGTACAAAGATGATCTTTGAAACAAAATACTGTATTCAGCTGGCAAACTACTGCAGGGAAAACTTTGGTCCCTAGTAAGTACATATTGTCCACATGTATGTTATAACATACCACAATTTTCACTAACTGAAGAAAGTTCTAAGCAGTATGAATGAATCTGAGCATTACACCATCCCATACCAGTTTATACGAGTTCAAATATTACAGTACTTGCGGACCCACTTTCATTTGCATGTACAGATTTGTATGCATACACGCAAAACTTTCCACACATATCTGAACGGGAAAGCTAGGAGGCTTACTGTAGTCAAGTCTTCGTGATACCTAGCTTGCTGTTATTATATACTTGAATGTCCAAATGCCCTCCTAAGATACTGTTCCCCAGAGAAATTTAGTGCAAGACCCAGTTCAAGTACTGGTCTTTTCTGTACATACAGTAATGTTTACTGCACCATGTGATGTGGCAATACTGAATCATTGCTACTTGAACAAGTAGGGACTCAAAGCAGCAAGACAGGAGTATCAATATCAGCCTTACCTCTAGTGTAAAAGTTTGAAATTCAAATTTCTTAATATTCAAAAGTTTTTCTAAAATACCCTTCCAGGTTTGTAATTGATTGCCAAGAATTCTGCAGCCAGCAAATGATATAGCTAAAGTTATATCTTTGAAGTCAGCCCATTACAGGACGACACTGACACTTTCCCTGGCTACGCAAAATACTGTACACTACACACATACACCGAACCACAATCACCGTGGCATAGATTCCTTGCCTGCCTTCAGCAAGGAATCAAATACAAACCTGGTTTAGTTGTTTATTTACAAACAAAAAAAGTGTTTACTTAGGCAAGCAGGCAATCATACTCAAATGAGTATATTGTGCATTCTGATAAACCTTTAGTACTGTCCACTGAGCCACTTGACTTCCACATCCCCTTCTGAAATCACATAATGTTGATGTCCTTTATAGACAACTAACATTGTACATACAGTACTATATAGATTGTAAGTTGCATACAGTATATGGTGCAAAAGCAACTGACAGGCACTTCTAGCTCATGATGATGAAACAATGTACATGTGGGTAAATTTGAAGTTACTTAATTCTCATTGCCGTCTTTCAGAGGAGCCATACATGCAGGATCCTGCCCTAGAACTTACCGGTTTGTGCACACTGGAATAACATACAGTATTATACAGTACCAGTACAGGCTTTTGACACTCAACTTTGTGCTTCTGGTTTAGAAATCAACTTGTACACAACTTGTATAGTACTGCAGAGATGGGATCATTCATCACCTGAACACATTCATGTAGCTAATTCAGAATACACCTTACTGTATGTGCTTTAAAAATCAAATTTACTGCAGGCTTTCCTTATTAGATCTTTGTTATTTTTAATGTATACAACAAACCAGTTTCATCATAGAAACATGAGTCATACTGTATAACTATTGTACATACTTTCTTTGACAGAACAAAGAGCCAACCTTTCATAGTTCATACACAAGGTGTATGAAACAAAAGCAATCTAGAATTCACAATATGTAGGTACTAGGTTTGAAGACTAACTCAATGAACTAAGTGAGTGTGGTTGACAATGTTTTCAGACTTAGTAGCATTGCTGACTTCAAAGCACTTCCAACTAACCAAATGATCATTGACTCAGTGACTAGCACTGACTGCACAACTGATACATCACTGTTTGTTAGAGAGAAATAACCAAACTAATATCACACTGTGAACATCTCTGTTGACCTCAAACAGCTGCTGGCCTCCTTGGATCACAAATATGGTGCATTGTGCATCCATGGAGCATCAACTACATGACTTCTCAGTGACATAAAAAAAATAAAGAAAAAAGCTATTTCCTGAATTTACATCTAGACAGTTTATAATAGACATTGGACACATACTCTTATCCTATCTTTTTGCTTCAAAAAAACTACTGTCCTGCAAGAAACATACCAAGCTACCATATGTAACTGCTCACTATGTGCAACCACTAACACATGAAGTTTCAATTAGGACCAAATTTCCCATCCTGAGATGACATACACTTTTGACCTCTGTTGACCATCTGTACAGTGTATAACAAATCATGAATGCAGTGACAAACAATACAATGGGCATCATACTCACTCAAGACTAGACGACATCATTCAAGGTTGAAATGCTTTGTGTAAGGGATGTTACAAGACTACCTACATCATTCAAGGTTGAAATGCTTTACAGTGTAAGGGATGTCTCAGAGCAGTCTTTCTTGCCCTCATATCATCTTCAATCAATAACATTTTAAGCACACTCTTGAGATCAAAGTGGGAATCCACTTTCCAAGTTTGAAGTGTACCTCAATTAATATCCCTACATTCTGTAGATCACACAGTGTATGCAAAGCAAACTGTACATAAAGCGTTTGCGATATAGGCATACACAAAAACCAAAGACTAACTTATAAAAATTGCATTAAAGTTATGTTTCAAGTTTACGTTCATGATCCACAGTTGATAATGCCATCATCACACAGACAAATGGTCGATTAATGCAGCTTACTGTATGTATGTGTACTGCCTGTCACATACAAAGTATGCATGTTTGTTATTCACCAATGGATAATGAGCACACACTGATGATATGTTTCGCACTGTGTATGTACACACTTTCAACTTGAACAAGTTTAACATACTGCACACAGTGTTGTATGTACTCATGATTTATGGCTTCCCTGATTATGCAAATATAATGAAAATATTGTCACAACATGAGCCTGACCTGAATGGGTTATCTTCATTATCTGCACGTAATTACCAAGGTCAATAGTTGGCACTGATATGAGCAATCTTTGTTCTGCTAGCACAGCATGTTTCTCTTATTAGTATCAGTTCACCAAAGAGATTAATTTGTATACAGACAGCTAGCTTCTTTAAGTGTTGTGCAAAGCAAATCTCAACATGTGATATTCATTCCCTGATCTCTGTGGTTGTAAAATCTACAGCAGAATTTACAACCATTACATGATATGAATTATCATACAAATCAAATTTGCAATACAGCTCAGCTTGTGGGTGTACAGATGTAAATGATGAATTAATGAGGCAATGAGTGGAATCACTTGAGGCAACCTTTCAGACACTGCTTTGCATTTCCTTGAGGGAAGTTCGATGTCCATCATGATACTGTAAACGAGCTGGCTGTATAAACAGAGAATTCAGTGCGTTCAAGGAAGTGGCACAAAGCTCTTTCACTTTCATTAACTTGCTAGTGTTTTATTGATGGCCTGATACAAAGACACATATCAAAGTCAATGAGCCATCAGACAGCTTTGACAAATTTGTGATGTACGCTGCGAATTGTACACTACACAAATTTACAGTGTACAAGATATTTGCCTGCAAATGCTCTTAACACCTCAAATGAAAGTTAAGCTCAGGAAGAGGGGTCACATATACCTGGATTTACCTAAAAGCAGAGTGTCAAAGATCAACATCCTACATTGGCCTGTCTATGGTACACCAGTTGCATTAACTATAATTACAGTAACTGCACACCAAAGAGAGAAAAGATTATACATGGTAACACTCTACAAGATACATACACTCAACAAAGATGTAAGACCAACCCTGAAAACCACAGAGTGACAATATGTAAGAAAGAGGACAGGTAAACAAAGAGCAAAGATCAATGAGGGCTAATTACAACCTATTGACCAATCTCTCTAATATCATTACATTTAATCTCATTCTTCTAAGACACTTTATGAATAAGTCTTCAAGTTAAATGAACAACACTTTCAGATTTCTTTTACATTCTGAATTCTTCATTGAATCCACAAGCTTGCACACAAACTTTTGCTGAGCAACACAATTACACAACAGTACTTTCAATGTGTCTATTGAAGGGCTTGCACTGGCAAGGTGAGGTTTACCCTGACTTCTAACTTTTTACTATTTCACTGCAGTAGAAGACAAACATGCTTAACTTCAATGCAGCAATTATCAAATCTACTTGCAGGGGAGGAGAAAGAAACACACACAAAAATTAAAATATCATAAAGAGTTGAAGACTATGAATTTTGGAAAATGTGAGATATTGTATGAACTTCAACTCAGAATCTGAATTTTAGTCTTTCCTGTATGCCAGTAAATTATATTGCATGGTACTTAATATTTTGAACACTTTCTAGCCCACTACGTATAGCAGCAACTTACTGTACAGTGCAAGTCACTTTTTTCATTTACTATTACAGTGTCAACTTTAAAGGTTCTTACAGTACAGTATAAATTAGAGTGTTTTTTCCACTACAGGAATTGTAAACCCCCCATGACGATACCTTGTTCATAATCCAGTCTCCAATTCCAAATATTGTTATTGGATGGCTCTGACCAAGACAAATTTCCATGTTCTGCTAAGTTTAAACTTGTGTCAATTGATTTGATACTGGCAAATTCATTTCTTTTGAGACAGTCAAGATCAGGGTGTTCAGCCTACAGCCCATGGACTGTACATTATGTGGCTATTGGGCTCCTTCTGTGTTGCCTGCATACCAATTTTTGATTTGCTTTATCCGTGACCCTAACCTTGTCATTTGACAACTTGTACTTGATGTCTGGTTCAGGTAACATGGAAGCAAAGGAGTACTGAATTCCATAAAAATAATTTTATGGCATCGTTTTATTTGTTATGCTGTAAACAGCTTCCACTGTAATGCAGGTAATTTTTTTTTTCCCCACTGGTCTATAGGAAACATCACAGTTGCAAATATACATCTTTAGTATTACACACTGAACTGCTGTAATACAGGACAACGCAGGATGTGGTGAATACTGTAACTCAGATCTCCATGTATAATTTTGCTACAGCCATACTAACTGTGCACATAGGCCTCGCATGACCACTTTCTCCAGTCGCAGGGTTCCGCATTAGCTTGTGAATTGGCAAGTTTGAGAGATTTTTTTAACATGCATGCCTTTCACATCACTCATTACAGTAATAAAAGAAAAGTGAGAGAAGATGGATTTCAAAAGAAATGGAATGAAAACTACATGTTCACCTAATGGGGCACATTGTGTCATGCACTGTAGAGGAAGGATGGTTGAAGGAAATAAAGCTACGATGCTATCTCATACTCCTTTATGTTCCACTGCGGCCAACTATCACAGCAACATGACTTTGCCCAGTGTTCGCTGGTCAAGATTAGAGAACGCAATGGATCTACAGCAATGGTTTGTGTCCTGGTTACCATAATGGAAAGCAAAACTAACTTCTAAATAGCACATGCTCTGAGATATATGTTTTGCTAATAAAGACAGAAAAATTTCCCTGATTTCTGAAATTCCAATTTTCTTCAGAGGTCAATCCAGAACAAAGACTTAAACGCTGTCAGTAACATTTACAAAAACTTTCCGTACAAGCATTTTTTTCCAACAAAATATGTTTTGATGCATCACTACAATACATCAAATCTGTCTTGTTCTATCAGTATAATCAGTCACATGCAATTACTGTTGATCTTCAACTACATACATGTGTGAAGTACTGTAGCTGGCACTTTGTATCACCGTACTATCACGCAGCCCTATTGTCCACTAATTGTACTAAATAGTTGTTATGCTGTACTGTATGTGCACAGTACTCCCACAATACTGACTATGCACTGTACATTAGCTATGTACAGTAGTTATTCTTCTATGGGTACTTGTAAATGCAGATCTATACTGTATACAGTATGGGCAGTGTAAATATGCCAAGATGCAACAGTGTGTTTGAGATATCATACGTAGCACTGTAAGGCAACAATATGGAAACATAGTCAGTCAACCCTTTGGAATGTTTCTATTTTAACCAGAAGTTACTTGAAAGTCGTTTGGAAATGAATTTTCTCTTCAGCTCAAAGGAAGCTCACTTAACAAGCAAAGGGATCGCAACAACTTCACAAGATCTGATATCGTCTGACTGAAGTACAATTAGATCATGGTTACATGTGAAGTGATTTGAACATACAGTATATAGTAATAATGGAGAAGACCCATGCTTAGAGAACAGTTAAATATGCTCATAGTCTGCAGAGGAACCTTTATTCACTTCCTTTGCTTTCACCAACAAATATTCTGTGGCTTTAAAAGCAAATGAGAGCATCCTGTCTCTAAACAGTGAATGCTTTACTTGTGGAACTTTCACAAACAGGAAATAAGTCTAATCTGGACAAGATCAGTTTTGTACTGTACTCGATGTCTCCATGGCATTTCTAACCAAAGCTGTGGATTTGACTCTTCCTTTCTTAGGTGTAAATAGAACTCTCTATCTGAACAAGAAGAATCTGAGCAAGACTTAGGCATTCTATAAGCATCTTTATCAAATTCAGAGACAATACATGTGTCACTGTCAAAGCACGGCAATCAATGGGAATTATCCAAGGATGGGTCTACAAAAAGGAGGCTTTCCCTTATCAAGATTTTCCTAGTAGCCAAAACTGAGCAAATGAAATTCAAACAATCATTCACCTTTCCTTCTTAGAATAGTACACTGGATGCCTTTTGGCAAGAAATTTCTCAGTACACTACGTGCCATCCAATGTCAACCCTAGACCTAAATGAAATCAGAATTAGCCTCCCCCATTGGTGTTGATGCTATATTTGGATCATATATTACTGTCATGTCAAAATTAAGTGTAGACTCAGTGCCTAACACTAACAACAATTGGACATGACAACACCTTGTTATGTTTTGTGAACACTTTGAGGGGTGATAGACATGGGAAATTTAGCCTCGAAGTATGTTTTTTTTTTTGATCAACATGGAAAAACAGTGAAAGGATCAATAAGGATTGCATCACTTTCTGTCCCAGTCCTATTGAAAAGCCAACTATTTTTCAAAGGGCCTAGTTAATAACAGTATTCCCATAAAATGTTGCTGTCTGGAAATTTATGCCCATGCCCAACACTACCTTTTTTTTTTTAAATATGCGCAATTTCTAGACACTAATAGATCAATCAAGGTGATACACCTCTAAGATTAAGTAAACATTACTGTAACTTGAAGAGATTGTTCTGACCTCCCAAATTAGGTAAATCTCCCTAAATCTATCCTTAAGATTTGTTGTCTAATTCCTCACACAGGCTGACACAGCCACATTTTCTTATCAAGTTTCAGTTTGATTTCTTAATTGTTAGAACTTCATTTGCGGAACGTTTTGCAATTTTTGTGTATTATATATAAGACCATTGGGACATTTTGGTAAAAAGCGGCAAAGTTGTTACTGGATAGCATTTGATTTTTGAGTTCCTAGTAGGCTATGCAAATAACGTATGCAAATAACGTTGGTGCTTACATTACACTTTACAGGATTACTAACGTTACAGTGGATACAGTAACGTTACTGTTAAAAAGCTCTGCCGCAACATGCTCACAGTACTTACAGTGCTTAGCCTAACATTAAATTGAGAGTTTTGCGTTGAGAAACTTGTTACTATTTTTCCATCGGAAAGGGAGGGGATAGTACAAAAGCTAAAATTTACCTCTTTAGCCATTTGCAATTCCTGCTTGGCCGTTTCGAACAAAATTTCCATTTCCTCATATTGCTGCTTGAGATGTTGCTTTTCATCGAGAACAGCGAGGCCATATTCAGCAGCTTGTACCTTCTCACGACTTGCTTGAGCCAACTCCTCCTTTAGGCGGGCAATTTTTACCCTCAACTCGTCGATTGTCTCCGATCCTTCTTCAGAATCTGACATAATAACATCCATGTGTTCCATTAATCGTAAAAAAAGTTAAAACATGCCAATTGCTGGCTAAAATATCACTAAAAGCTTAGGCTGAAGACGCCCACCTCATTGCACCTTCATACTGCAGTAACTACTGAATATATACGGCACACCACACATATTTACTTACAGTACAGTGTGCATGCTGCATGCTATGCTGATGCAGTAGCATTGCAGACACAACATCGGCTGTTCACGTACATATGATATAGTGTTAGCGGGCTAAATTGTGGAGAGCGGCGCGGTGGAATAATGGGACTTCATTCCGCGGCGGGATTGGGCATAGTTCACTGACCCTTAAGTTCTACGATGATAAAATGGTGACTTAAAAATATGGTATGCGAAAATGGAGTTAAAAGCTATTCCCTGCATATCGTCAATTGTACGCATTTTTTTTTTCGACACCAGAAACAACAGTGTTCGGATGGTGGATGAGCTGAGAATTGTATAGATACGCAGTGGTCGCATCAAGGAGAGGGGGGCTTTCCGTGATCAGAACTTTCCCCCATTCAGCTGAAATGGCGTGCTACGTACATTTATATTTCCCCATAATTTTTCATTTACCTTTCTCTTGTAGGAAATCCATGAGACTTAATTCTTTACCCAGAAATATGCTCAAGCCTCAGAGGTTCTAGGGTTTGCCCCCCCCAGCCACATATACACTTTGCCTCTTGACCCTACAAGGGGACTTACATTTTGATATTTGACGTATACTGTCCTAACTAAATGTCCTATACTTTCACCCAGAGAGTGACATGCTAAATCCTCAGAGCTTTCCGGAGACTTTGCTCCCTGGACCCTATTAGGAGTCCAGTTTTCATCTTGTCAACTTACAGGATAGTAATAGCCAAAACAATGGAAATATATTGCAATTTTTGCATTTAATGATACACTTTGAACAAAAATATGTAGCTATACTGTGACTTTCATTGAGAGATATGCTAAAACCGCAGGGCTTTCAGGTGGTTTACCCCTTGGCTGGACTTCCACCAGGATGTTGTCCTTACCAAGAGGTTTACGACAGGTCCCTGGTTCCCAGAACTAAGCTTGTGCTTCACACTGTTTCACACTACATGCAACATTATAGCCTTCCAAGTGTCTTTCTTCCGGCATTTGATCCCCCAAATCTAAAATCCTGGTGAAGCCACTGTGGATAGGACAAGCATGATGACGGAAATTTTCTCTATCAAGATGGTGTAAATAAATGGCAATGACAACAGAGAACTACAGACAAATATCATGGTTAAATTTCCATTTCATTCCTTTTGTCTTATCATCTCATCAGTTTTCTAAGTTTTTCAAAACAATTCTTTCAAAAAAAAATTGTTGGCGAAAAATACTTTTCAGACCAAATCTCACACTCCATGCTAGACTCATTTGCACCATGCACAATTTTTTCTTCCCCAACATTTTCTTTTGCCCTAGATTTGCCTCCCCCTCTTCAAAAATCCTGGTGCTGTCATTATTAGGGTTTCCCAGGGAAAAAAAACTAGAGCACCAATGGTGCAGAAGACCCTACCGCAGCACCCTGAAGGTACCATTTACGTAACACTATGTCAAATCATAGGATCCCCTGATAAAGTATCACTAGACCAAATCAACAACATCCTACAAGAGCAACTGTAGGACTGCACAATTTGCAGCATATCATAAACAGAGCAGAGACAGTGTAAAAGTTCTATCTTTACCGATAAATTTGCAAGAATTTTGATAGGTGTTACCAATAACAATGCTTATAATGAGTAACACTATTCACATCCACTGATTACGAAAACTTGATATTTGTTACTTTTTCTCCATGAATTGCACTGGTTGTGAACATAGGAATTGTAACTTTTGTGGAAAAGTGAATGGTCACAAGTTTTTCAAAACCAATAAAAATCATTCTACTCAATGCTTGGTGGTCATTTCTAAGTAACACATGGAGAAGCTCTTAATTTGAACATCAATCTGTCACTAGAAGGCTTGCAGTATATGATGGAAACTTGACACACAGTTGACAGGTGTGGGAAGAGTATAACTGAATTTCATGAAACAGCTCAACATGTAACTTTATTTCTCTCTCCATCCTCCCCCCCCCTTTCTCTCTTTCTCTTCTCCTTTCGTTCTATACACCAACATATCTGAGGGCAATATAGAGTTTCAGTGCAACAAGTGACACTGCTTCATTTCTCATTCAAGCACCGTAGTGATATTTGAGATGTTTTATAACATTTAAAGCAGCACTTTAAAAGTAGGAGAAGCACTTTGCAGAATTTCATAAAATGGGCCATTGGCCCACATGGAACAATAGACTAGAAATTTATGAACACCCTACGATAACCACTAGCAGAGTATCATTATGACAAACCATAAACATTGTACCAGAGAATCTGTAGGAGAAGCACTCTACAAAATTATTGAAGAGATAGACAGGCAGGCACACACACAAACAGACAGATAGACAGGCAGATTGACAGACAAACCAACAGATAAACTCAAATTTAGGAAAGTGTCTGACAAATGCAAACATCATTGCTAACTAAAGTGACGTGGGTTCAGGTTATGGTGAATTGACAGACAAAGTGATATTTTGACTAGTAACACTTGTAACCATCAATCAGTCCTGCTAGCACACAGATAACATAGGGGAGATCTATTTTGCAGACAGGACAATAAGTTCTTCCATCAATTAACCAACAAAGGGAATGAAAAATATCCTCAAAATCTTCAGAGAATAC
>VJOZ01003130.1:512-20483 GCA_009801055.1 Stichopus horrens | reverse complement strand
TCCTCTGCCCCGTCCGTCCACTAAGGTAGCATACCCCTATTAATTTTCCCATTGACTTACACACTAAATCTCAAAAGTAATATGGTTTTTAAAACCTTGTAGAAGTTTTCAACAGACGTAAGCTGCCACTCTTTGGAAAGCTGACACATTGGCCATTCATGGTTTCTTCAATTTTTTGTACCTTAAGTACTTAAATTTTCTGCTAGAGGCCGTCGAAGTTAACACACCTTGTCACTGGGACCGAATCACACATCGCCTCCTACGATGATGCTGCGCCTCCTAAGTTTCCATAACTTTTCTATAATTGCTTCAATTTCTCCCATTTTCACACCATGGATACTTTAACTCACCCACTTTAATATTCAATCCACAAAAGGACCCATCTTAAAGAATAAAATACCAAAAAGTTGCCCAAATGTCCCTAATAGGGACTTTCACCGACGGAGAACAAAATGCGGAAGGATCTCCAAATTCTATTTAGGGTACGCTACCAGACTCCGAGCTGGCCTTCGAGATTCAATGTCAAGCATTATTTCGTCTTTTAGAAACAGACATCTGCTTCGTCTTAACCTTTCCGTTGTTCTATGGGGTTGCCACCATTATTTCGTCTTTTAGAAACAGACATGTGTTTTGTCTTAACCTTTCCTTGTTCTATGGGGCTGTCACAGGATCTGTCATGCTAACTCATCACCCCTCCTTGACATGATTTTTCAACAATGTGCATGAGACAGAGTCCATAATGGTATGAGGAGCCGTCTGTTATACAAAAGAAGTTCTTTATTATCATGGGAACTTTATGGGTACGAAAGTACTGTTAACGTCAAAACTAAAGCGAGATCTATTGAGTAAGTTTTGCCATCATTATGATGCAAGTTTTCATCCAGAAAGGATGTAAGAACAACTTTGGAATTACCATAAGCCACTATCAACCCTTTGAAATAATATAATCTCCCCACATACAAACAGAAATTTGGGATATACTCTAAGAAATGTGCAAGGATTTATCATACATGTTGTCATACGCGGTGAACAATATTGTATACAGATGCATGGGTAAGTGTCATTCCGCCTAAACGTTCAAAGGATAATGTACTCCTTTAAATTCATTTAAATCAATGACTCACACACTAAACATCCACCCCCGGAGAACTAATATATAGACCACTTATGACATTTTAAGTATTCTCGTCCATGGTTGAAGATTAGGCTAACTAAGACCACTTAAATGGTTAAGCTTCTCCAAATCAAATTCCTCCGGCTCGAAATCTCAAAACTTTCCCAAGATTGAATCAATTGCCTTTACTTTTACAACGTAGAAGCTTAACTTGCTTTACCATCAAATACAATATCTCAATACGAGAAATACTGTCCACTTTAGAGTAAGCCCCTAATTTGTTTTTGTACGCTTCCTATAAGATCTGAATAAACAAAAACATCATGTTTAGAGTTTGATGCAATTGTTAACCTTAATTTACCTTGACGTGCCACCCTCTCCATATGGTTAAAGTTGGCTACAAATGATAGGAGGCCAAAGGCCCTTAATGATCATATACTGTTCCAGCCCAGTATTCACATTTGTTGCCTTTACAACATCATCGGGCAGTTCATTCCAGAATTTGCGATTAGTCAAATGATAAACTTGTCTACGTGCCTCGTGGTACATTTGTACGAGGTTCTCGGTAACATAATGGCAGCGAGTTGTCGAGAAGTCTTGCAATCTTGACACTGGAAAAGTGCGCAAGTTATCAAGTATTACTTCTGTCCAAACAGCTTGTTCTATAGGCTAAGAATGTCGCATTGTGTGATGTAGGGAATACAGATTTATCCTGCGAAGTTTCAAAGGAACCATCGGTAATTTTTTTTTGTTTGAACATGAGAAAACCTTTTACATTAATGCTTTGTCAAATTAAGAAGAAGTGAGTTTATACTAGTACACATCTCTCCTCATACCAAGCAAATTCAATTCCTCGTTCACCTATCTCCCAAGATTTATCAGATATTGTATGCATTTATGTGTTCTTTATATTCGTATATATGTCAATAAACATCAGTCTAGGCTATGGCCAGTGTAGTCTGGTGTTCAGTTTTCGCCACAACTGCTTGAAATTAGAAATATTTTTTTAGATAGTTTTTTTTGATCCTCCGCTTATGTAGAAAGTTATTAAAGCTCGTTCAGTGTATTCGATTGGTGGTTTGGACCGCAAAGCATATCTACATAAATATAGGAATAGTCTTACTTTCGTGAAGTCCAGAGATATTTTTGAGCCATTATGCATCACTATTAAGACATAAATCCCATGCGACAAGATCCAAACGTTAATTCCAATTAGGACTTCCTGATCTTTTAATCCAGCAGTATCTTGGAAAAATGAACAGGTAGTAACAGATCTATACATATGTCTCTGATTAACAACTTGTTTAAACGCCATTCCTTTTCCTTTGATTAGCGGGCGACATCAATTTATGCAAACCTTGTATTTAGTGCATCAGTGTGCTACGCATTTTGTCCAGTGTAACGGATTCAATGTTCAGTCTGTGTGTATTAAGCCTTCCATCACGTGTAAATCAGTTGCAAGTGTGTCTGGTTCACTACTGATTTATTGCGGGTCTAAATTATTGAGTATAGATTAGTATTCAGTCAATGTTTTACTAGTAATTTGAAGTGCCTTCAGTACTCGGTCAAAGATCGTTTGCCAATGTTGGACTCTGTGCTCATAAACATTACCTAATTCATCACACTTCCCTTAACATTATACTCCTTTTGAATTAAAAAAAAAACTATTCGACTGCTGGTTCCTGCTGCCCACCATAAAATACAACCAAGTGAGGGGGCGCTAAAAAAAGAGAAAAGTTCTCTCTATCAGAGAGGAACTGAAGCATCAAGACTTTCTCAAAAAAGTTAGTATCGCTAATGTTATAAATTGGTAGTAATTTTAGGTTCATTGTAATTGTGCATGTTGATTCCAAGCCCCAACAATGTGCGTAACTTATCATGTATGTTATTAAGGATGATATGAGCCTCGTTCTCCTCCTAAGAGTTTTTCCTTATAAAGCTGTTTTTTACTAACTAGACATTTTGTGCTAATTTTGCTTTCACTCAAAATGTATGACCTTGCAATTTCTGTAAATTAAAGAGACCGAATTAATCGTCCGCTCTCACGAAAAACCAAAAAATCTTTTACTCAACCTACTTGTACTACTGTCTTCATTTGTTGAAAGTAGCAGTTTGATTATGATCACTAGGGGCTTGGCTGGGTTTCGAGGGGGTGATATGTGGATGTGGTAGAAAAGAGGGGCTGTGTAGCCTTGGAATGCCATGGATCTGTGGTGATTTAACCCTTGTTTACCAAAGTCGGACTTCGTGTCAAATAACAATAAACACACTATCTAACCACCAGCCTGTCCTTTTTCATCGTTGTAACTTACCATGCACCCCACTTCCACAGCCTCAGCAAACTTAAGTGCACACTATGGGGGTCTACCGACGCTTTCCCAAATGGGTCTATCGTGCATCATACGGTAGAACGCCAATATTGGATTCGCATATATTTTGTGGAGCATGAATTTTATTATCTCGGTGTACCTATATACAGATACATAATTACAACGCTGCCTAATTCAAAGTCCTCAGATGTTTTAACAAGTTTAAAATGTTCCTACAAACAAATATTGCACCAATACGACACTGGCTTCTATTGACGTGGGGCATCGACTCATTACTCTGTAGCACGGGAGCTATATCGACAGTCTCTTGTGCAGTGTGCTTAAAACGTATGCTAGTCACAGCATGCATGATACACATCCACGTAACTGAAAGTGTACATACGAGACAAAAATATAATAAACGCTTTCTACTCGTTTGATATAGAAATATCTATATGTAAACGAACTTCGTTCTTTTAATGGCTATACAGGTCACGAACGCACGAAGAGAAATTCAAACAAGGCAAAGTGTCGGCAATGTTTGATGATGTAATTGACGTAACGTAGTAAGTAACAGCAAGACGATTGGTCTCGCCAACAACTAGGGAGCTACGATAATGGGTCAAATGTTGATAATCACGTGGAATTGAGTAAAATCGTGATCGTCTGACAATAGCTTTTGATCTGTTCTGATCTTCGTTTGATTTGTCCCCTGATATAGAGTACTCTGTGGCAGTAAATATTTTAGATCGACGAATGTGGCGGTTTTTGATGAACGGAAACCTATACTTGAACTTTTTAATCGACCTCTTCTCTTTGTTGGCTAAATTAGAATTCGGATCACGTACACTGAACCCGCAAAGAAGATAAATCGAGAGAGATACACATCTACACTTGCTTGAGGAGTTTTGCTTTCTTTAGTGGCATAGTTGGACAAGATTCGCTCTCGGAATAAGTATGTTTAGGCGGTAAAAGGTCATTCTCATTAATACTATCGTACGCCGGCCTCGGATGAACCAGAGATCTCCATCGGTTTGGGATAGTAGCTCAAGGGGAAAGTAAAAAGAAAGCAAAGAAACTGAATCAAACATTGAAACTCATGCTGACGGCAATTCGATGAAATTAAAGATGATTCATTGACAGGAATGTGTAATGTAGGACGTATGTACATATTTTACGACTCTCTGACACACAGAATTAGTTCACCAACTGTCGGATACGTCTTCGGGGAAAAGTATCTGAAGGCGGGTGCATCGTCTATCCCGATTCTCTTGACAATGGGTCAGAAGTTAAATGGCAATCTTTTGTTGGTTAATGTGATGTCATCCTTACGTAACACATGTAACATCCTAAAGACGGTATAACATATTGAAAGGTAAAAGATATTTAAAGAAAAGGAACCAGTTTGACATATTTAATACGGTTTGCAATATACATGGAAGTCAAAGATACTAAAAACTCTAGAGAGGGGAAACTGTTTTGTACATAAGACGATGTAACAGGAAGTGATGTCATATTTTAAGGGCTATGGGGCACTGAACCCTCACTCAGTGTGTAGCTAAACTATGTAACCGTTATTTACAATTTATAGAGAAAAAGCAAATAAATGCATACTTTGCCTTACAAAATTCACATTACTCCTGAGTGATTTAAACACTAATAAAATGACTTATGAGAGATCTTAACAGGCGTGTTGTTTTAATTACTGGCCGGACACGACACCTTCGATATGATTGCAACTGTCAAACTGTGCAGCCAGCAAAGTCTTTACCTACCAGACGAGTGATGGCGTTATTCCCCCGCGGAAGCTCCGTACTAGCTTTACTTCCGGTTACAGAGTTTAGGCACCAGTGTCGTATTTTCCCGTTTAAGAATCTTCGATGTTACTAAACAAACGAATAATTATCATTCGAAAATAACAATACATGGATCGCATATTAAAGAGAAGATGTTTGAGTCATTCATTGTGTATATTGTGTAATATCTCAGTGTCTGATGCTACACATTGTCTTCTTTTTGTAGTTTTTTTTTTCTTGTATGTTGACGATGTTTGTTGCCAATATCATGTCAATGTTTGTGTGTCAATAAACTAAGTGTTTCCTCAATTTGTTTCACGGCGGGGTTGTTTGCCATTACGTTAATGATAAAGATCAATAGAAAAAATAACAATACAACGCATGGTTACCTTATAAACATGAACATTGTAACATAAAAAAAACGATGCAAAAATATCATGCGCACAATAGGAACAGAATGAAATATTAACATAGACCAGCTTAAAGTTACCGGTACTACAATGTCCCAACCATGTACCATGTCTTACATTCACGTGCGTCTGTGCAAGTGCGTATTGGTTTATGTGGCACCGGGCGTGGGCTCTAACCTACACCATCCGCACCTTTAAAAATGCCAGTTGCGTTGACCTTTCCAAGTGCACGTAGCTCATTGTAAATTTTGAAAATTTCGTGACGCCTAGTTGCTTGTAATATAATGAGTAAAATAGTCCAACTGTAAATATGAGGAGATGGCTCTTTTTAGAGTATAGCTTCACAGTTGTTTCACTCATTCACCATCTGTAATATTTCTTGAAATATTAATTGACTCGATGTAAAAGACCAACCTGAAATAAGATCAACTGGCACACAGCGCAAAAAGACACGTTCACAACACCATACTCATTAGTCTGTACAGAATGTCATGAAGTGAAGAGAATATTACATAGTCGCACCAAGGCAAATAATTCATAGAAACACAAAAATGCAGTAATCACAGTGAATAGGCTATGTTTGCTTGCGTTTGCTGTGGGCTGGTGATGGCATGTTCATATTTATATGATCAACATGGTTACTGCTAGCAGTTATACTTCATACCTTTCTCTCATCACAAAATTGTGAGATTATAATCAATGACATATGTCAGCGGTTGAACATAAGAGTGTAATGAATAGTACCAGTATAAACTGGCCTATCACAGAGTTGTGTGAGTAAAGCACGCCACAGTATGTGTAGTTTGAGAGTACTTTTCTACAGCCATTGCACTGTTTATCGGCATTCCTTGTGACGGTCAACGTTCAACGATTTAGGACGTATACTTCTAGTTGACTACAAAACATTTCGATTTTCATGGATGTTTACCGGACAAATCTTGTCACGATTGCAGTTACCATCGTCACTGTGTTTTTCCCACCTCCTGTAAATGCAGCAGGTAAATATCTTTACGTCCGTATCGTGTCAAATGGCAGCAGAAAGCCCATTAATGTTATTGAACTCTATATGGTGTTGAGTGGTATTGTAAAATAAAATTGCCTGAAGTTTAAGAAGATTTATCGGAGATTTGCAAAATACTTCTTTTTCATTTTTTTTCAGTTGCCCAAAATCATTACATAACTAAGTAAACTAAATACCAAAAACCAAATAAATCAATCGTGTACTAAGACTTACATACTATTTTACTTTCTGTGTTGAAGGGCTTTTTTAATTGTTTTCCACTTCCTACCCATAAATTCTTGGAAAGAATCTTCAACTCATATTGGCCTATTTCAGTCAGGTGACCATGGGTTAATCGCTGATAACCCAACTCGTTAAACCACGCTCAATCACCGGCCGATTAATGCAATACAACTGCAGATCAACAGTGTATTTTCAATCTGCTATATATCTGACACAAAACAATGGCTAACACAGTATTACTAGCAATAGGCCTACACTAGTGAAACAACGTTTGATTTGAAGTTCGTAGATCAAACGTCACCTAACATTTAGGTCGCTGCACCGTGAATACACGCACACTGAACCACAGCATACATACATAAGTACACTGATACTTAAGAGCATACTAACTGAGGCAGGCATTACTGTTACGTTTATTGTTATTGTAATTCGCTTTGTTTAAGTGTTACTTTCTTTTCCTCGCACGAATGTTGTTGACATGTTGTTAATTTGTTTACCTTTACATTACTTTTACTTTTCAGTAAAAATGCAGTTATTTAAGAACCAAATTCCTTTCATTTTGAGTCCTTTTCCATCAAAATTTCGTTGGTATGTTTGAATAAGCTTAATCAGCTTTGAACCTGTGTTGACTGCAGTATAATGCACTGTCGGGGTTAATGCTATTGTTTTAATCCGCGATCGTGCATCATCCTAGAACTAATTCACGGTCCAGCGTTGATTAACCTATAACTATTAATCTCTTGTAAAATCTAAGGGTGTATTTACATTTGGTGGATATGAACTTTGAAGCGAAATAATGAGTTTGTTTACCAATATTTATGGACACAAAAGACACGTTATTCAAATAAGGATGGATATTATCCTACTCCTTGAATACGAATTTTCTCAGATAAAGGCTCAGTTGTATGTTCCTCAAAAATGATTTGTTCACTCAAACTTCCAAGTAAATTACCAAAATTCAAGTTTCTCATTTTCCGTAGTTCGTTGTACGCCTACTGCTTTTGAGTAGATGAATCAATTGCTGATGTTTGTTGGTGATACGGAATAGTTTAACTAATAATTAATGAATGATAGAATATGCTTTAACCATGCAGAGGATCCAACCATAGTATGAACCCTCCACAGTGCATTATCCTGGGCTTAATCCACAGGGAGACTTTGATGAAAAAAAGAAAATTTGGATTGTTCATGCTTTAAACGCATTTATACAATATACCTGATGGAGGTACTACATTTGTACTGAGGAGATATTGTAAGCTTATATCGAAACAAGTTACAATCGTTAGTGGTTAGAATGATTTTATTACATTGTAGGTGTCATTTATCATGTCTCATCATCAAGGTTTTAATTTTGATCTTTGCAGCTTGTGATACGTATAAACAATGTGAGCTCATTTATCCGGATAACGTCCAATGCTTGTTACGGCGTCGACGGTTCCACGATGTCGTGTACTTGTAATAGTGCAGGACAAACACTGCATTTGCCTAGAAGTGGAAGAAATAGTTTTGCATGAACTGGCGATGCAACTTGGAAAGCGGGTTTTCAGAATTACATTCCACAGTTAATAAAAATTAAAGCTGGTACATTGGCTCTCGTTTCACTCGTCCAAATAGTATACTTATTTTACCAACACAAACGATGGCAGCAAGTTGTCCTCTCTTGTGTACAAAAACTGGTCCATTGATTTCAATGGCACAAAAAAGTTTAAAGTAGTTTTTACAGACACTTTCGACTCGGACAATATTTGGAATCCGATGCAATAAAAATTAGTGAGAGTATCATTTCTTTTCATGCATACTACAGCATTTACAAACTCCATGGAAAATCCGTTGGTGCGAACGCTCTGCGGCAGCTTTCTTAAGATCATCTGTGCGTAGCATTTGAAAAAGTATATTTTGTCTGTCCATGTGAGTTCTTTTCTCCGTTTGCGGATAGGTTAGCTATAGTTGCTACCACAAGCTGCATTTGTCGAAGAGTGTTAGTTTCGTGTGTGTTTCTCTACACTACATCTTATCCCCAATGTCCGAAAATTGCGGGGGGGNNTATAGCAAGCTCCTAATGGTACATTTTAGGGGTGCTACGATGACATATAGCATACAGCCTAATTCAATATTGGTTTACTGTAGAAGAATAATAATATTTACACACATACATATTCGATTCTAATATGCAAAATTCTCCTAGAAAATCTTCCAGAAAAACATGACATAATCAAGAGTCAATCATAATAAGTACCCAGAAAGACTAAAGTCTACAACGGATGGATATATTACTATTTTATTCTGGGTAATTAACACCTTTGCAACCTATTCCGCGTCATGCGATTTTATTGATAACATTTGTGATAACGTTTAATCAGAAATTCTTTATTCAGGATGTCTGGTTTGATTTGAAAAGTGGTGAATCTTTTCATTCACTTGACCTTCAATTACGATTCTTATGGTGCAGGTTTTATTTCAAATTTATCGGTATATATATAGTCCTCTGTTTCGTCAGCGTTTGTTTGATTGTGCACTGTATTAGATAGGAATGATGCCATGGCCCATATAAGAAACGCACACTTCTAATTTACCTGATACCTTGGTCTGTCAAGGAGCTTTTGAACAGCCTACCGGGACATTTGCTCGGAGTAAAATTGATGAAACTGTCCTCCTGAAAATCTGTTACATGCCTATTCTCTGTTCATAATATATTGTTCCCTCTGGAAGAAAATGAAGTACTCTCCATAAACACTTGATATGCCGTCATCTAGACAGTTATATGAGGAGGTTTCTGTTTTCTTAACAATTTGTTAATGCATTATTTGTGTATTGTTAGCAGTACGAATGCCAGAACACCGGAGATCACAGATCAACCGACTGAGGTTTGACACTTTACACATTCTGAAGTCTTCCTGTCATAGTAAATGTTAATGATGACATAACGTATAACGTTTCACTTTTTTATTCTCACTTGTTGTTTATAACGATGATAACGAGGAGGATGACTGAGAGGATGATGGACAGAAGGAGATGATATTGATAAGTGGTGGTTAGGCGTATGTGCATCCTTTCATGTTTTGTTTTACCGTCCAAGCTGTGGTTGAAGTTCTACCAATTATTTCAGAACAAAATATCACATCATCTATTGGAGGATTTTTATTTCAATAAACCGTAATGTCTATTACATTCATAGCAATTTGAGTATAAGTAACAAAAAATGCAGATACTTCCAAGTTTGCATTTAAATTGTAAAGTGAACCATCTTACCCAGACATTCTTTTGTACTCACATCTTCATGTATACATACAAACTCATAATTCAGATAAACAATTATTGTCAAAATAGATGTAACGACGTCGGACGTATCAATATTTCCTAGAAGTACAACAACAGAGATCACCAAACACTCTCCCGCTAGTGGCGAAAGAACCACAACTAAACGAAAAGTAAGTTTTTACAAAAGGTTTGACTTTCACTATCATCATTACATTTTTTCTTAAATATCTACTCAAATACAATAATTTCCGTACAAATCAGTACATAATCTGCTCAAGTATTTACCTTCAATATGCAAATTCTACTACAGTGGAACAGTTACTTTTATCAATTTTTGCATTTTTGTAACGGACGAACTCAGTACTTCTTAGTTTTCAATTTATACTTTAAAATAAACCTTATCTATAGAAATTATGTATGTATGAAACCTTCATATATACATTTGATTTGCTAAATTTCTACAACCTACCATCATTCGGACAAAAACAAGCGTTGTATCAACAGATCTATATCAGGGACTACTGCATGTTCTTGGTGTAATAGAACAACAACGAAATCCTACTTCTGTTGTAACGACTACTGAATCAACCACATCTGTCATGCTGAATTGTCGGTGTTAAAGTCTAGTTCCTCTAACAACACTTTTTTTGAGAGTATCAATCTTATTGCAGGCCCTCATCGTTTTTCGTCAGTTTTATCACTTCAATTCATGATGTTCATTTTCAATTAAACCAGGGAGTCGCCAGTTCCTGCATACAAACAATGTTTTTAGTTATAGTAATAGTTCCAGTGTGTCAATCAAATTGAACTGCATAGCGAAAAATAGGTGTCATGTTCATATGACTGAAGAGACTGGAGGGGGTCTACTGAGGGTTTTTTTTAATCCCAGTCATAACATCATTGTTTTTCACTATCGTTACTATATTTTTATCAAATATTAACTTCAATCACAATTACATAACTAGTAGAAAAGGTAGGCCATGTTCCTTGAGTCTGCCTAACTTGTTTTTGTCTCTGTTGTTGTGTGCTGGTTCATATCTTCATATCAAGCCAGACTGTTTTCCATGTATGATATATATGTGTCTAATATTACTAGTACTATTGAGAGTATTGGCGGAGACGTACTTCGTGCATGTGACCGCGAGTGCCTACCTTATTCTACTTTGTAAGAACTATTTATCTTGTGGCCTAAATGGTCCTCTCAGTTTGGGTTACATAAATATTCCAATTTAACTTGATTGCATTTTGCTAAAATCCACCTACCCTGATATTCAGCAGAAAAATTGCCATTGTCAGGTGAAGTACTTTTCTGTGTAATGACTTTAAAACTACTTTTAGAGCAACTTAACTACACCAGAATGGCTATATTAACCGGCTTCTGTTTGTCTATAGGGCTGGGCTATACAAACAATCAGTTCCTGCTTCAAGGGACATCTTCGGGATTTGAATTTATTGTGTTCAAGTGTTTACACTCCTGTTTGCATTGTGCTTATTCCCACCTAACTTATCAACTATAAAGTATCTCTTCTTCTCATCCAACGTGCAAAGTCCAACACAGATTACACCCAAAGAAGCTTACTGTACATTTTTAAGACGGTGAAATACTTGTTTGACAATGTGCTACTTGGCCATGTAGTAGTATCACCTGCGATGCTTTTAGTGCTTTTCAACAGTTTCAACTGACCGGTGAATGTAACATGGCTATTCGTATGAGTTACGTATTCATTTTGCCCCTGGTGTCATACCTTACTTCGTGGAGTCTTGTCACTGCTGAAAGTAAGTACAGAAGTAAAAAAAAAGACTATTCAACCATCATTGAGGGATAGTGCATAGTTGTGGTATTTTTGTACCCAAAGTATGTATTGTGGTGTATGATGTGTGTGTACAATGAAATGTCACGTAGCATAACGCAAGCCTAACCAGTGTTCTGGTGGTACGTCGATAAGTCGTTACACGGACAGACGGTCGCCAGATGTTGCTAAAAGGCCCACTATACCTGCAGATTGCGGTCATGGAGTCCGCGCGTCTTACATAAATTCCACTGAGTGTGGCATTATCAACGATGGTGTTAGTTCATCTCTTTCCCTAGGAAATCGATACAATAATTTTCGCTTGGTTAAACCACACGATCTTCATGATATTTGCTGTGAGTGATACATCAAACAATTTAGGTGCCCATCTCATGTCTCAATTAATTATGATCACGAATACACTCTTAATCATGTGAGTTCCTACATTTTGTTTATATTTCCTCAAAATATTTCCTTCATAATCCATAATACCTGCAGATTTTCTTTGATCTCACATGTTGCATGTCATGGTGACATTGTCATAGAAGATAGAGCATCACTGAAAAATGCCAAATCTGAATTTAATGGTGTTGGCCACCTGTTTGTATATCCACTGTTACACTTTTTTGATTCTCTCAAGCAATTTTAAAATGTTTGCAGACTTTCTATATTTATGGTCAAGGAATCTCCTTTCACTGACATTGTTATACTTCATTCATATTTCACAGTGAGGGAAATTCCAGCTCATGTTAATTTCCCACGCTTGATTCAATAACAATGTAGTTGAAGAAATTAGTCTAGTATTGCTCAAATATATCGTTGTTGTGAGGTTTTTGAGTGAAAAGCTAATGTACAGTATAGATCTTATTCATTATGGTAAAAGTTTGCAAGACAGTCAGTCCCTGATACTTGTAACTGATTTGAATGAAATCTTTAAACGATGTTGAAGTTTACCTCTTAACTGATAGTTACACTGTAACATCTGAAAAAAAAAATATGGAAATCTGTCTTATGAATTGCCAACGTTTGGATGAACTGTTAAAGTACGGAGCCCCACGTGTTTTAAAATGTAAGAAAAAGAATCAATATGACATAAAAAATATCAACATGTTACAGCTTACCATCAATATGCAAATGGAAAAATCAATATGTTACAAACATATACCAATATGTCAAAGAAGACTATCAACATGTATACATTAGCATGTCACGAGAACGTTTCGTATGTCTTGTATCTAGAGAAACACCGTAAAATTTTATTATTTGTGTGAACGTATCAGCGTTTATTGATAGAACGCCACTTGTTTTATAAATTAAAGAACAATAATAATAATCTTGGGAGGAAAAGTGTTAACAAAGTGTTCACAATCTGATCCAATTGACCCCAAATGACCGATTACCTCCACCAAAATCAATGGGGTTCTGGTACTTATGCGTTTCATCTACATACCAATTATGACACTTGTCCATGCTTCCCTTTTCTTGTACTCAATGTGTTACACCTACATACCAAATATGAGATCGGTCCATTTTCACTCCTTGAGATATCGTGCTTGCAAGGTAAACGAGTCACAAACATACATACATGCACACACACAAACATACAGGGACGTAGCCATTAACACATCTTTAGGGGGGATGAGAAGCTAAAAACTTCCGACTGGCTGGGTGTTTTTTCCAACTATGTATCACTATTTGACATCTTTTATGCCACAAAAATGGGCTAAAATGAGGTATAAAAAATCCACCTGGTATTTCAGATTTCCGTACTATCGTGGCTCTAACAGATTTATGGGGTGAGACACCCCACATTCCGCGACGGCCACGAACACATACACATATAAATACACTCATGCAATGTACGACTAGTATATAAACCAAAAACGCTGAAATGGTACTTTCTGGGCCGTTACACGATGAACCTGCGTGAACGCAGTTGCAATTTCACAACAACTTTACTGTCATAGCTCCAGAATGCTGTAGGCCCACTGATATTTGAAAACAAACCGCGCACTGTGTGGTTAACACCAACATGTTCACAACAAACGAAAAAAAGTTTACCTTGCTTGTGGTGACCGTTGTTCATAACATGATGTTCTTTAAGAGTAAAATGTCAATATTTTTCCCTGGTATATTGCGATTGAACTGTAACATGTAAATATCGTTCTTAAATTTATGAAACAAATGGCGCACTCACAGTCAACGCTGATATGTACACACAATGATAAATTCTCACGGCGTTTCTTTGCGTACAAGGCATACAAACATTTTCGTGACATGTTAATATTTCCGTGTAACATGTTGATATTCCTTTTTGACATATTGATATAAATTTCTAACATGCTGATTTTGCCATGGGCATATTGATGTCAAGCTTTAACATGTTGACATTTATTCTCGCAGGTTGATATTTTTTCTAACATTTTGAAACACATAGCGCTCCGTAGTAAACATGGCATAAAGTATAGTTACAATTACAAAATTAAGAAAAGCAACAGTTTCCATCTTTGGCTATAACATGTAACAGGTCCCCATGCCTCACAATGAAAAACGACTTGTATGCACTGCGCCAGTGTATGGTGCAAAATGGCTGCTAAGAACAAAGGACAAACTTGTAGACATATAAACAATAGATACACTATAGACAGATTAACTATAGGTTTCATAATTCAGTCTTAAACAAAAAATCACCGTGTGCAAACTGTATAACATAATTTCGAGAGGCCTATATTTCCTTGTATGCCAATCCATAAAGGACTGGTATAAAAGGAAAGGAACGGCTGTTAACATCAACTGCAACAGAAAAATATTTTACTTTGATGTACGAGAGTCTAATGTTTCTGAACTCAAAATAATATTGCCTTTCTATTTTATACTGCTTACGAGATATTGAAAAATCCCTTTCTGCTGTGTAGCACACATTTTATACTACAGCATTGGCTCAGTCATAATACACACAGTCGTCAATTGTAGACTAATAGGTCTCTGTCGTAACAAGGGGGAAACTCAGAAGGGTCCGTCCAAGGGTTCAGGGGTCGCTCTTACAGTTGAAGGTCTAAATGGGCACTCTGAAAATACAGTTCATTAAATACAGTTTATACAGGGGTATTAATGTGTAAGCGGACACTCTGAAGAATTTCATTACGTGTAGTTAGGGCACTTTTTTGTCAAGAAGGTCACGTATCTAGAATTTTTTTTTTTGGGGGGGGGATGGGGTCCTGTTATCATGCAACTGCGTAAAGTATAATTGGGAACTGCAAAAGAGCAACACGAACATCGGAATTTCATCTTTGGGGGCTAACATCATGGCAAAATAATGGTCTTATAAATAACATCAGTGCAGTTGATGGTGAGTCTGATCATGATCTCGGCTGGACAGACTTTTATATACTTCAGCTAATCCATAATCGGTAAACACGATCGGTAGTTTACGATAACAGCTGTCAGCTGTGGAGTGTTTTCGACAATCTTTTGATTTACAAAATTCCAGAATGTGATTTGTTGGTCCTCTTATCTAGAAATGAATCTATATACTAACATACAGCATATGCATTGTTTGATTTTTTTCAAAGGTTTGGGTAAACCAAATTTTTCTCGAGCAACAAATANNAACAAATAACTAAATTTTTATCTGAGAGAAACTTATCTCTTGAAAAGAAGGCCATTGTCCTTTTTTAATTTTGAATAAATCCAAGAGAGGAATAGAAATGTAATATACTAAAAGCGAGACAAACAAAAATAAAACAGTAAGCGCTTCCGCCTGGCAAAACAAAGCTAACTTAGAGACAACTATCATCAAACTGAAAACAATTTCTTAAAAGGTAAGTCTTGAGAAATAACTTAAAAAGTGGTAAAAGGTGGCGTTTTATGATGAAGTTGGGCGAAAAAAATATGGTTCCTTCCGTAAAACAAACGCCGTATTTCCCTTGCAATGGAGTTGATTCCTAGTTGAAACCAGTCCACATAATTGTCATATACATCCATGCATGTTTATGTAACATTTATGTAATGTTTATGTTAAATGTTACAATATATGTTGTCTACATCACCTTAGGTTGCCCATCGTCTGAATGCCACTACCTTCCTGCTAACCTTTCCCCTCACGTGGTTTGTGACGTCAGTCAGTATGGAGGTACACCACCATGTTATGGAGAGTGGAGCAGTATAAAAAATTGCCGCTGTGATGAAGACGGACTCAAACTCTCTGAAACTGGTCGTACTTACTGGTGTCAAGGTGGTAGTTGGGATTCTAATCCGTATAACGTCAAATGTACAGGTAAGGAGAGGAAAAGTCAGGAGTAGCATTTAGTCAATATTATGTTCGATTGGGTTAACACCTGCCCTGCAAAGATGTGAACAACGATTGCAGACGCTGGGGGTCCTTCACCTTAATGATGATTAGTACAAATACGAATAGGGGTGCGCCATTCGGCCGGAAATCAAGCTGGATTTGAAGATCTCTAAACAGGGCATTCTACCGGATCTCTTGTTTAATGTACAGAGAAATTATCCAATAAAACTTAATTTAATTAACTTCGAGTCTTAATTATGTACGATAAAATGCATATGACTTTGATTGCACCGTAGGTCTGCTATTAATATGATTTATCGAAAGAGTCTTATTACTGAATTTTCAATAGCCCCCCCCCCACCCGACCTGAACTCAGCGAACAGAAGTAGACATGGATCTAAAATGAAACAAGTAGGAGTGATTCACATTGTGAAAAAAGTAGAGGTGTCAGTGAATCAGTGAAAGGGTCAAACAGGTATTGAATAATCATGAGTATCTCCAATAGCATCGAAGTATAGCAAATTATATTTCAATCTTTAATGCATAAAGTATGTCTAAAATAGGATAGGATACAAAAAAAAATAATACATTCATCTAAAGAACATGTGAAACTGAAGTTTGAAGCAAATGTTACCATTTAGTTTCTCGAAAACTAAAATGAAAATTGTCAAGAGACTTAGTAATTCACCATTTAATCTAGGATTCAGAACTGATGAAATATAACCCCAAATTGCCCATCAGCATATTCCTGACCCTACTCTACAGGGGCAGGAGCAAGGGGGATGGGGCAAATTTCCCCCGTCATAGTCTTTACCCCCAGTTGCCCCGCCCACACTCAGATCTTGAAGTATAACGTCCTTCTGTGGGAGTTTTCAAGGCAAAATAATTCACAAATAATTTTCCTCCTGTTTCTGTTTGTTTTCATTATTTATTCCTTGTATAAATTGGCACTGCCGTAGTTTGTTTGAGGCATTTTTTTCTGATGTGTTAAGAGAAATTTTCTTGCTGTAGTTGTGAATACAGCTCTCTAATACATTATGTACCACCTGGTATGCTCGATATATAAACTTAGGTGTAACAGATACATATGTCTGTATCTATTCAATGTAAGCATAATGTATATTTTGCATTCACCTTTCTGTTTCAAGAAAAGTGTAAAAAGTGTCAAGAGATTGCTAATAAGTAGCGTTTAAACATATTGCGCTTTCCAACTTTTCATGTTGTCAGCTAAGAAGAGTAATAGCCAAACAAGCCTAGCTGGCATGAAAATCATTTGGAATCTTTGCTTTGGATGAGGCATTATGGACCAACATACACCTACCCTGAGACTTACTTTTTTTTACCAAGAGATCTGCTAAAACGTCAGAGCTTCCGGTGGGGGGCTTCACCACCTGGACCCCACCAGGGGCCCTGAGGCAGGCAAACAGGGTTCATGTACTTTTAAGAGGATAAAATCCAGCAGACGGTAGAACTTCGTTACCCTTAAGACACATTCAACCACATTTAAAACACTCTGAAAATACCTTTAAAAATCCTATGCTGGGTGCAGCATGCACTGAGTGAAACTTTGGTAGGTTATTGCAGTGAGTGAGATTCTACACCGACAATTAAGAACGTAGAGACGCAGAGAATAAGACGAAAATACTATACTGTTTATTCATTCTCTAACTTGATGATTCAAGTCTGTAGTACAGATTACAACACAACCATTATTCCTATGACACTGCAACAAAACTCTATGCAGATTGAAAAAGTTGAACCACAAGATAAACGATCTCAACATCTAGGCTGAAATTTTACGACAATATTTCACTGGCTACAGCAAAACCCTGCTTATCCAAAATGCCACTGATCCAAACTGTCCATGTGGTTTTCAAAATGTTTTATCAAGACAACCTGCAAATACAGAAGCATTCATTTAATTATGGAGTACTTCCAATGTGACAATATCAAAGCTCATTTTTCAGCCTTTGTTCATCATACACTGATGAAAAAAAGAATGAAACCTAGAAATGAAAATACAGAACACCCACCTTGATCTTCCATCATAGTGGACTGACTCCAGATAGTCCAGCATGTTGTCCACCCAATATATCCTCTTAGCAGGAATATCGACCGCTATGTCCGTCACACGGTAGATGTAATCGTTCACGATGGTTACCTCGTGAGTACCGTCCATATATGCCCTCACCATAGCTGAATGCTCTTCTTGGTGGGCATAAAATAGATACCTGAAGGAGAGGATGAAAAAGAACTCCACAAAATGAATTTGATTGTGAGTGTTTTGTTCCTATCTGACACATTGCATGAGGTGAGGACGTGTAACATGGTTGGAATCTGTGATGCTGCAGAAACTTTTCATTTCAAAATGTAATGAAGCAACCACTGTATACAAAAGAGCTTCTATCAGCTTGAAATGATATCACTGATAGGCCTCATAAATCCATGCATGCACACCTACAGTACATAGTGCATGAAAGATATGTCCACCTTTCCTGTCGTGGGATCCTCTGTACACATGTCGTTCAAATGACCTCCATCAAATATCAAAGGTGCTTGCATTCAATATACTTACCACTACACCTGCAGTACATAACAGATACAAGATCAGTGAAAGCTTTCCAACTTGAGATATCTTGTTTACAAGGGTTTTACTAGATTTGATGCTGATTGACCTCAAATGATCTTTGACATACTCCAAAAACAACAGGCTTCTTGAAGTACAAAGTAATGGTCCAAATTTCAGTTCTTTGAGATATCATGTTTACAAGTTTTTGCTATTTGACCCCTGTTGACCCCAAGCCAAAAACCACAATTCTTGTACTCACTAAGATATCCCCCCACCCTGACAAACCAAATATCATATCTGTCAAAGCTGCCCTTCTTGAGATATTGGGTTTACAAAGTTTACACTTTCTAACTTTGATTGATCCCAAATGAACTTGGACCTCCACCAAAAACAACAGACCCATTGAGCTCAATACAGTTCACCCATGAGCTTAAATATCAGACCTTTGCAAGATGCTGGGTCTGCAATCTGGACAGTACAAACATATATACACACACGTGCAGGTTACAAATATCATTGAAACTAAATAACCCATAAAAAAAGTAACCACAGGATCACTAAACATATGTCTTAGAATATGTCCTTGTGTACAAAAGGAATATTCCACTGACAAGGGGAAGGGTCTCTAAACTAAAAGGGAATAATTTTTCACTGCAGCTGGGCATTTCAAGTCACATACATATGGTTCATGAATCTGAAAGGTACTGTTGTTTGTAGGAAGACTTCCCTACACTGGAAAAAGATGTCCAGTTGCCAAAAGGTTACAACAAGAGCCAAAGGCTCCTATGATTCCTTGCATGAAGATTATTATAACAGTACCCTGTTAGACTTAACCAAGGCACTAGTTTTAAGATTAACCTATGATTATTGCATCCCAAAAGTTGGGGTCCCAATTTATCCCTACAAATACTGATCAGGCAAAGGTACGCCATTACTACAGCACCATTCTTGAAGGCCCCACCACACTGAAACACACAATCTGTGGAAAAACAATGGCTTTGCATGATTTAATAATTTATCACCCACATGGCCCAGTGCGAAGTTTTACCCATAGATATTGAACAAGAGCCCGAAGGCACTCTGGTTCCTTGCACAGATGAAGAGCATATAATATAAATTATGAAGTAAAAGGGAGCATATTGCATTTTGTATGATACCCTATATGGTCCATTTCTGACCATGAACTCACTT
>VJOZ01003119.1:0-15452 GCA_009801055.1 Stichopus horrens | reverse complement strand
ACAAATCGGAATATAAACTCCAGTAGTTGTTTTTTGTCATCTTGTAGATGTTCGAACAAATAACATTTGATGTTGGGTGTGGTATGTTCTTCTATTGTCAGGAAGTGACAGTATGCTCCCTCTTCAGAGCTCATTCATGTTAATGCATCTTGTGTGTGTCTGTCATGTAAACTTACCAACTGTTAGAATGTGTGAACAGTCAAAGACTAATTTAAATTGAGATAGCTGGGAAAAAAAGGAGAAATTTGATAAAAAAGGTGACCATATTTTGTGTTTTATCATATTTCTTGCTAGTATACTTTAAGTGACGTCACTGATGTAAGATTGTGTGCTGTCTGATCAACCCAGGGCCAGTGATGGATTGGGGGGTTACCTTGGGTGCATATGCACCCCCAAAACTGATCAATTGTGACCTTTATATGTATTACATTGCAGACATCTTACTGTTAGTCTTTTCATTATGGTATAGATGTATAAAGTTGTACCTTATCCTGAGAGGACTATTTTTATGTAACCTTAGATGGCAGACTCTCTCACAACGCATCCTGTATCCACCCCTGAGAGCGTCTAACTGATGCAGTTGTTGCCCTCCGTTGGTCTTTTGTGACTATTGCTATCCTACTTCCATTCTTTTCCCTCAGGTGCCATTGCCCTCGCCGAGTACCTGGCCGATAACTGCCAGTTGATTCGTTTGGATCTTCGAGAGAATGACATCAGGACTGGAGGTCTGATGGCGCTTTCTAGGTCACTGAAACTCAACAAAGTCCTTCTTAGGTTGGACTTGGATAAGAACATCAAGAAGGAAAATGTAAGATAATTACGAGGGATTGGAGATGAGAAAAAATTCACGTAGACGATTTTGTGACCATTGACGCCGATAAGCTGTTTGATGGCAAAGGATGTATCACAGGATTCATAAAATGGAAATGTTAGGTCATGTAGCTATGAATGTGTAATCCAGTGTGTGGATGAAGATTTGGTGGTTACATCCGTACCTGTATCATCTGCACTAGGAAAATCGTGCGATACGGTTTGATCTTGTGAATGTGTCTTTGAGCCTTCAGAATTGTCTGATGAACATTCTTTACTCACTCCTATGTTTTCCTCTCCAGTCCCCCCTCCCCACCCTGCCCACTCTGAGATGTGAAAACTCACTTCCTTTTATGGTTCGTATAACCTGTAAATATAATTGTTGCTTAAACTGAAGATTCACGCTCTCGTTTCAAAATGTTTAAAGCCCACTCTGCCTCGTCCCGAGTCCTCCTCATTAGTTATGATCTTATTGAATCTAATGATGGAGACAGAAACTGTTGGTCCTTTCACAATGACAAATAGTTACAAACAGTCAGTGCACATGTTTTAGAAATGGACACTTACTTGTGTATTTTTATCAGCATCTACAACTTTTGCAGCCCACATGAAAGTTTTGTTTTGCAATAAACCAACAGATTTATATTTCTTTCTTTTCTTTCTATCATTTTCACCCTCCAGCTAAATGGTCATGCAGAGCTGCAACAGCAGTTCCTAGAAGACATAGACAGGTTGCTCTACGATAACCGTCAGTTTCTGGAGGAGAATCACCAATCTCCTAGGCTGTCGGAGGGAAACTCCACTAATATCGCTGTCAATCAGGCAAGTCCAGCTCATTCCCAAACTGGCAGCCCCTTGTCCCCAGTGCCAAATGCTCTGTCAGATACCAAGGGTGACAAGGAGAGTGATGTCATCGTCAGCAATAATTACGTCAAAAGCAGCAGTACTCCAGATGAAGCAAACGACGATGATAACATCGCCAGTTCTGCAGGTAGTGGTGATAGCCAGACTGCTGCTGAAAGCTCTGTGTTCCCCGATACTTCTTTCAGTGACACTCCGGTATCATCAGGTGCCCGCTCAGATGATGGTACTGAGACTGAGAGTGATGATACTCACATAGGAATTGATGATGCATCAAATGTGGTGATGGATCCTCTGTCAGCTACTACTGATATCATCATCCGTAGTGATACCAAAAACAGTGTTATATCTTCCAATTCAAAGAGAGTGTCTAATCAATCCAGGGTCCCCCACTCCTTGGAATCATCAGAAAACAACCCATCTGGAGAAATAACCCCATCAGGACAAAACACCTCATCCGAAGGATCTTTAGTGAGCTCAGACAATCTGACAGAACAGCACCAGAGTACTTTCAGAGAGAATGATGGAGGCCTCCCTCAAGAGGACTCCACTTTCAGGACAGAGAAAAATACAATAAGTCCATTGTCATCATCTCAGGGTTTACCAGAGGAGCAGCAGGAGGGGAACGGGGAAGATAGGATCAACGGTAATGTGGCAGGGAATTCACTAAGCAGAGGGTCACCGCCAGGGATCAGAATAAATGACAACATTAAACTCCTTACAGTCACCAATCACGTCCTGGACGGTAAAACTGATCTGAACAAAGGCCTGGACCTAGCAGGACAGCAACTGATGGCTAGTGCAATAGAGGATAGTCTTCCAACCAGTGATGCAGGTGAGATGTAGTAGGTATTGATCAAACTAGTGCAATGAGAGAATAGTCTGTCAACTGATGATGCAGGTGAGATGCAGGCAATGATCATATCATTCCACATCTGCATTCAGTATGGATAGCAGTGCCCTCACGGTCAACTTGTGATTTTGTGGTATCTAAATATTGGAAGGAATAGTTGGGTCAAGCCCATGTGATGCATCAAATTGATGCAGGGATTTTTAATATAAATGAAGGTACATTTCAATTGTGTCAAATGACCGTCATCGATGGCAATCGTCGTGGTGAGGACGCTATCGACGGTGATGACCGGGAGGATGTTTATGGAGACAGTGATGTAGCAACTTATTTCTGTGGTGAATTTATTTTCATTATAATGTAGTGACATGATATGAGAGTCACATTTGAACGTTGTCATTTCAGAAGCATCACTGTTACAGGACGGACACGACGATCATCTCTCGCAAAGTTTGAATATTCTTCCACCGCCTCCTACGTTAGTACCTCTACAAGATACGCAGGTGAGATAATATAAAATACATAGTGTTCATACAGCAGATGAAATGAAACCTCATTATTACCTTCTTACAATGTTGTATTTTCCTGAGTTTTATAGCACTGCAGACTATGCAGATAAGATTGTCAGAGTACACGCGTAAAGACGTAAATTAGTTTTTCTGTTAAGTGGGTTTTCGCTGACTCCAAAAGGTCACATGTGTCGTCTGTGTAAAGTTCATACCTTCAGTCCCTCATGGCAAGTAAATGAAAAGATTTTGAAGTTGCTTGATTGATTGATTTTGTTGACAATATAGACTCTATTTGTTGAGACTGGATCTCCATCCCACATAATGTTGGGCACCTTTTCTTCATTGATTTAAATCCTCAGCCTTCTTTCACATTATTCTGGTTATTGTAAGGTACATATCACGTTGGGTATTCATTTTCATCTTCCTTGAATGCCTGTTGATAGACTTATGTGGACTAATAATTTCACTTTCTCTTCTTAAAGAATTAAATCTATAATATTGCTCTTGGCATTAGGATTCTCTTTGTATTTTACATTTTTTTTTTATTTCCAGAGCTAGTATTCAGAAAATATATTTTTTAAGGACTACAGTTATGCTGGAGATGATGATTGGAACCATTCTACCAAAGACTCTGAAGAGGATACAGTAGCTGAATCAGCTGATAGATCTCAGACACAAAAGTAAAGAGGGACATGGGACCATATAGGAGATGAAACCAGCCAAGAAAGGAAGGAAGATGTAATCCGTTTGTAGCCAAGTTGGTAGCAGTCTCTCGATAGAAATGAAACAGCTACAGGTGGTTTCACCTCGTCCTCTGAGATGAACAGAAGTCCCAAATGGATGACCATAGACATTTATGAGGTTGACTAGACATTTGTATGGAACCTCAACAATTTCTTCTAGAAGTCTGGCAGAAGTGTTGTCTGTTTTGTACTTGTTTAGACTGGGCCATTGTTTCAACATTGTTTCACTGAGCAGTGTAGAAAGTTCATAGCTCATGTTATGCAATTGTTCGAAACTATTGCATTAGGCTTCATCCTGTGGACATTTTCCACCTGGTAATGTGAAGAGAAGTGCAAAAGTTTGCCATAAAGAAGACAACCTGTACACTTGACATTTCAGTTGGGCTCGGTTTCTCTTGACGAAGCTTGTCAGTAGGTAGTTTGACTCCTGTTTAAGCAGAATCACTTGCTATTCCACAATTAAGGAGGTATGTTTGGTTGCTACCGAGTTACCATTTCCATCTCTCTCTAGAATTCAACATTTGAATTGATTACCTTCACCAACCTGTTGTTTACCTTCACCAACATGTCATGTTGCCAACCTTCTCGTCACTTCAAGCCAAAGTCTTCTCTAATGAACTTGTATAATAGAAAACTTTTGTTTCCCCTTTTCTTTTCCTCACTTACATTGTTTTTAAGTACATTTTGATAGTTTCAGATGACCAATTTTTTTTTTTCTATTCTGTACTGGATTCCTCTTTGAGTTTCTTGAGGTGAGGAGATAGATTTGATGGAGAGTAGACAAAGACGGGACTCTGTCTGTCTCCCTGTGTCTTCTGTTCCTCTATTTAGTGCTCCCAAGGGTAACAACTCTAAAATCCATCAGGAACTTCTCTGTCCCTCGTTCTAGTCATTTTAAATTTTGCTATTCCGGTAGTTCCACTCTATGGTTTGAAACAAGAAATTACCAACTTTCAAAACCTCACAGCCTCCTCAAATCATAGCAAACAGCATCTTTCACAGTTGCTGGTAGTCAATATGAATTAACAATTGACTACTGATGATGCCTGTTTCATTGTGTTGCTGTCGCCTTTCCTCAAGATGCCAGAGCTGCCTGTAGAGTGACTGAGCTTGGCCAACTGGTGTGTCCATGTAAGACCGGAGGTCTTCAGCAGTTGTGCAAAGCATGAACAATTTCAAAGTTGACTGCATTAAGTGTGTGACAGAAATTCAAATGGAAAACTTTTCTGCTCAGATTGTTAGGATTTTACTCGGAAACTGGTCATACAGGACCGTAGATAATCAACCCAGTCAGGAGAGTCACACATCACAGACTACGGCCATCTGTGTAGCGTATAATCCAGTGCTAACGCCATTAGCTTACAATTTTAACGGTACCATGAATCTTGCAAGGATCTTCTCATTCATGATCGATCTGTAAAAGGCGAAAATTTGGAAGGAGTAGCCACTAGCAGTTTCTGCTTCCAATACAAAATTACATTAATTTTAATGTCATTGGAATTAATGTCCCTGGCCAAGTAGAAATTGATTCATGAAATCGATTAGGCACACTGGATCAGATTTCTCTTTGGAAAGTCACTTCATCTAGGTAGATCATATTTATATAAAGATTATTTCACAACATATGAATCTAAATGTTTCACCTCATTTTGAAATGGTTTTGAAATAACAAAAGCAATGATTTATCAATGGGTATTGGGGATTTTTATGGGTAAATTTTTGTGCAAACACTCAGCAATATCTCAAAAAGTGATGGCATACATGTATAAGATGAAAGAGAAAATTGTTGTATTGTTCAGTCCTATGGACATATCATCATCTTCAATAGAGACATTATCTGATGCTGGATATTCAACTGATCAAGTTTCTTAGATTTGTCGAAATGATCTTTCAGCCAGGTACAAGAACTGCGCTTTTGTCGATGTGGCCTCACAAGTTGGCATAATTTAGGAAGCATAGCAGATTCTCATGTGATGGTTATGACCCTCATTTGGTGAAGCTGGAATCGTGATTTTTAAAAATTACTGCAGCGTCTATCCAAACAAATGTTTGGTATGGTTGTAACAAAAATCTACCAAAGTATGGAACAATTTCAAATTCATGGTTTGTCGATGAGGGCCATTGGAAGTATTCAAGATTAAATCAGTGTTAGCCTGTGTGCATAGATGTTAAGATGAACAGGATCGCTTTTGTTCTGCGACAACACTGATTGTGACGCTCATAATACCATGGTCCCATTTTGAAAGTTATTGCCGTATGGATTGAAAATAGATGGCGTAACACCATATCGTAAGTAGATAGGATTCTACTTTAGTGTTGATGATAGCCAGTTTTTAACATTTATTCCCTGCACTTTGCATTCTGCATTAATGAACAGTGGAAACTATTTCAAAAACATTTGGGCACAGTATGCTTAAGTGGTCATGTAAGCTTACTCAACAAATCTGTGTCCAAGGTACCCATATTTTCTCAGCAAAAGTTGTTCCAATGTGTCAGAATTTTGAATGTAGTATGATATTTCTTACCATCAAAGGGTATCTTAAGTGTAATTTAAACCAAAGATGCGGTAAATCCGACTACTCTATGCTGATTGTATGGTGACCACCCACTCACTCACCTCCTCTTTTGCAATGGCCATAATGAGTAATACCAAAAGTACCTCCAATTTCTTCCTCTCCTTTCAAAGTGAAGCAATAAACTAAGGAACACATCTGGTTCTTTTTCCCTATGTATCTGTCGGGTTTACGCCAGATGAGGCAGCTATCACAACCAATCTTCATGAGTCTACAAATGAGTAGCATTTGTGTTCTTGCCTTGAATCCAAACAATTCTCTAAACCTGTGGTGCAGGTACATTCCAGGGGGTCATGAACGTATTTGCTAGCAGTTTTAGAGTCCTTCATCTTGTCTTCGATTTGTCTTGAAATTGTTTCAACAGTAACAGCAAAACAAAGACCAAGTCCTTTTGAGAACAGAGCATCAGAAGAAAGAAAACCATATCTTTAGGTATGTGGTGAGATTCTTAGTTAGTGTGAAATGCAACTCCAAAATATATTTGAGGAGAGCGGGGAAAATGTAGATATTTGTAGGAGTTGCCTTTCGGTGGATGAAGTTCATCAGCAGATGAATTACTACATGTGTTGATATTATTCTATGACCCAAATCTCATCAAGTTTCATACAATAAAAACTATTGTTATGTTTGTTGGTAGTCCCCCGGTAGTGTCCCATTGGACAATGGAGTAAATGAAAAATGGGGTTTGGGACACACTTAAATATGGGCGCTCGTTCCCCTACAATGTCGGTGATATATTCAGGATTCTTAATGTATGTGTGACTGTGTGTCTTTCATTACTGTAATGTACATATGAATTTTGTTCGTGGAGGATAAGCCACAAATTGACTGTAATTATTTTAATTCATCACATTTTTTTTTTTTTGTACAACATGTGCAGCAGCATTGAAATGCTGTAACCACTGCCAAATTTTAAACATAAATCTCAAAACTTTTCCTTTTTCACTTTTTTTTTTTAAGTTTTTGTTGAGATTGTGAATATGATCTTAAATAAATATAACTAAGGAATTAATAATACTAGAATAACTAAGAAATTCAATTATAAATTATTATTTATGCAAATTTCAGATCTCATTTTGGGTAAAGGAAGACAATTCTTTTTTTCGTATTTCAAGTCTTAAGCTGCTGGAAGAGAGGTATGAAATAGAGAAAGCATATATGTATTCTGTATTAAACAGACATCTACATTTAACACATTTGTTTCTCATTACGGTACAACTGTATTGTAAACTGAATGTGAATATCTACACTACTGTTTGGAATTTGGGAAGTGATCTGCAATTTTGATAACACAAATATTTCAAACATCACTTTCACTCTTTTATCTCCTCCTTTAACAAGGGGATACCGCTTCTCTCGCTCTTTACCTGTTGAACTTCCATCCAATAGTAATTTTCAGGTTAAATTTTTGTTCTTTGTTTATGATGACCATTTGTGAAAGATTCTGTTTTTTGTTTTGTTTTATTTATTTTTTTTTGTCTGCACAATGGATCCCATCAATGTATGTTAACGTGTGTCAGCTTTAAATTAGAGTTGTCATTACCACATCTGTAATTTCTGGATTGATGTGCTTCTCACATCACACCTTGGCAATGGTTCCATACACCAGATGGATTTTTGACAAATTGCAGTTTGACAGTGCCTTGAAACATCACCTACAGTATGGATCAACTTTGGCCTGCACTGCTGGTGTTTGTGTGTCTGTGTGTGTGACTGTGTCACATATCTAAAGAAGTATAATGAGAGTTGACAATTAAGTCTCTCATCACCAATCCTTGCTACTTGATCACCCCTATTGTGCAGTATGACAATTTCAACCGCCAACCTTCAAGTTTCCTGCAGATGTTGATTCTCAGTTGCAGAAGAGTGTCATTGCTGCAAATAGCAGATGTGAGTACTAGACTACCATTGAGTACCCAGTCTCTGTTGATGAGTCCTTAAGAGCAGTTTGAGTACCAGTTGATAGGAAGTGTCAGCATCTGACTGCAATTATGTCATATCACCCCTTATGTCTGTTTGGCTACCAACTTCATACTGCTGGTTATATCATGTATTCACATTCAGTGGGTGGGTGATAGCTAGTGTTACCACACCCCTCTCCAATAACACCAGCTCCATTAAGAATATGTAGGAAGGATTCCTAATCAGCTTGCATATTTGTAATCATTATCAAAACTGCCAGAAATTATATCCGGTGATGGTCCAAACCACATTGCAGTGGCATCAATTATTAAAACTCGGGAGTTATGAATTCCAGAGTTATGTTTGAAATGGGAAGACCCACTGCCATCAATGATTAATGCATTAATGAGACTCTAAATGACTCGAAGACACCGTGAAACCTGCAGTAGAGACTAGCAGTAGATAGTTATCAAAAGGTAGATAATTTTTTAAATCACATCAGTTACGCACAATAGATAAACCTTTCACAGGAGAAGTTACCTCAGTTCTACACTATCAGACCTTGAGGTTTTGATAGCAGTTAGAAGGAATACCACCGTGATGTTATTTACATGTACTTCCATGGGCAGATCTAAACCATGTCTTGAGAGTGCAAAGTTTGCCACAGTACAGGCCACTGTCAGTAGAATATCATGGCACATTTCTTTAGTGCATGTATAATATCAACAACTTTGGTTCATCTGTTGACCAAAAACTTGTTCCCTGTAATTGAATCATGTTTAAATGAACTGTTGACAGTTTCAGTTCATTGATAATATTTTATCACCTTACAATAATCTAAGAATATCACTCTATTTTTTTAACCACTGTGTCAGACTTCTATTAAATGTCAACCTACGATTCTAACAATTTTTTTCCCTTACTTAGCTATGCCAGGAGCTTAAATCTGTTTACAGCTAAAATTAAAAAAAAAGCACCTTAAGGGAAAATGCAGTCACCCTAAACTGAATCAATGTACCCCCTGTGCTAATGCTAATAATTACTCTTTTTCATTATGTGATATCATTTTGTTGTTGAATTGCTTAATTTTACAGCATGTAACACCTTGCTTATGCAGTACTCATATTCAGCAACATGATGAAAAATACTTGTACAAGAACTGATAAGAGAATTGCAAGATCTTCAAAATGAAGAAGGGACGACTGCTTATTCCCTATAAGGTTAAATTATTCATGGTGCTGGAGTCAATGGAAGAGATTTTGGATTAAAACAGAGAAGGTGAGAATTGCTTCTAGTGGCCAACCAACCAATTAATACTTTAATACTTTCTTGTGTAGTATAAAGGTTTAGAAAAAGGAGTAAATGGGTGCCAGAAATGAGATATGTGGAAAAATGTATTGAAGTTGGTTGACTATTTGTCGCCATGCCAGTCACAACTTCACGATATTTCTTCTCCTCTGGATAGAGGTGACTTTATGTTTGGGTATATTTTTCTTTTCTTTCATAACTTTTTGTTTTTAATTTGGGAATACACACATGTATATGTAAAGCCAGAATGTTGTAGAGGTGAGAAAAGTATATTTTTCAAGAATCTTTCATAGTTGGTTGGTTGGTTGATGATTATGGTGAAGTGTTTAGAAATTATTTTATCAAAAGGAGCATATATTTGTCCTTCAGTTTAATGTATAAATTTAAAATTCTGTCACTACGAAAATGATTCCTTTATAGAGATCTGCTGTGTTCTGCCCTCACATGGACTCTCCACCCCAGAGGAGAGTTTGTGATGAGTATCACGTAAGATGACAATGATAGCTGCCTTGCTGATAAACAAACTTCACTGATCCATTATCTCTGCACCTCACCTCAGCATAAATCACTGTAGATACAAGGATACATTATCATTACTCAAGGGGTGCATCTTAACTGTTACCAGCAGCTGTCTCTGAAGGTTAATGATGCTGAGTCTTATGTCATCTGACACCTTTGGTATATAGTCAGAAAACTTTTCATATTTTGAAAAACTGAGGTAAATGCAGCAGATCTCTTAAGAGCCAAACCAATCAAGACAGAGAGCAATACATTGTTCAGAATCAACCAGTTAATGTTTTGTCCTCATATGTTGTTTCTTACCAATGACAAATATTTCTTTCCTTCATCATATTGCAAGTTAATACTCATCATGATAATAAGAGTCACATGATGCAAGTCATAGAGTCAGATGATGATAGTCAGATGATGATAGTTCACAGAGGCAGATGATAGATGATGATAGTCAGCAGAGTAATCAAGTGATGATAGTCAGATGGTGATAGTTGACAGAGTCAGATGATGATAGGGATGGTGATTATTACAAGTGTAAGGCATGTATCACACTACAATGATATATCGGATCTGAATTTTGAAATGAATATGCCAGCAGCTTTCTTTTACTATTTTTGTCAATGTTGGTCTCTCTACACCAATATTTAATCCTGGCTATCTTCCTATAAATTGTCCCCAATCTGATGTAATCTGATATTTAACTCTATGGAGAGATTTCTTAAAAAGTCATTCCAATGTAATTGTTTTTTCATTCCTTCCCCCCAAAAAAACTTTCCCTTGAGATAGATCATGCAGTAATCGGTTGACATTGTACGTTAGAGTGTCTCAGTCATTCCACATATGGTTATGTAAGATCGCCAAATTTTCACTCTCTTGGACTAAGTTTGGAGACGATTTAAGCCGAAACTTCACTTACAGATAAACAGATCGGATATTGACATCATATCACTCCAGTGTGACCAACACTTCAGATATTAAGGGTCAAATGATGATAGTGATATGAGTCAGGCGGTGAGAGTCAAGAGAGTCAGATGATAAGTCAGGTGACAGCAGAGGCAACCAGAGTCAGCAAGGATAACAGCCAGAGAGGAGAGAGATATCACCGATTGATAGTTTCTATGTGTAAAGCTAGAAGGTAAAAAAATAACCAGGGAACTTTTGCCTCTTGTGCAAGCTGACGCTTCCTGCCTGCTACAGACTTGATCTGTTTTACACCTACACCCTCCAAAATCAAAACATTTCATACAAACCTAATATGAAGTTAGTTTGACAAGGTTTCCAAAATTTGAAATGTGTCAATTATAAGTTTTGTTTGTGACAAAGGATAGAACACTGGAACTTGACTTACCACACCATCATTTTGCCCAATCTCATCTGCCCACATACGACAGCGTTATGTCACCGATGGTCATGATAGTACCACTGTTAGTATTGCCCTGATACCATCTCATAAATAAGATTTTATCTGAGTGACTATTTAAAGTTTTTAAGTATGTGATCGTGAAAGAAAAAAAGCATACAATCAAGTAGCACAACATGAATGACACAGAGGAAAATGTGCTGTGGTTTGTTTAATGTTATCACCATTTATTTGTTACCCTTCAAAATATCACCCATGCCTTGGTTTCACAGATTTTACGGACAAATTCACCGAAACACCCGACAAGACGAGACTGGCACATTCTTATGAGATGATTGTTCAAGTAGAACAAAATCTCAAAACATTAAGAGAGGTAACCAAATGTATTGTTTGTTTTTCAGGCAAATAATAGAAAAATAATATCAGAACAAACAGATTCAGATTACATCTATTTCATAGCAAGTCATGAGATACAAGCTAAGAGAAAATTTGCAGCAATTTTAGGTGACCAGTGATTTCTTAGTTTGTTGTACAGCTTTCAATATGACTATAGTTTGTCACATAAAGAGTTAACACAGTTCAATAAACTTGTAACATTTACGAGCCTTGTCAGCAAGAAGTGTCTCTACCAGTAAGAAAATCTTTGTGGAATATCCTAACAAACCAGCTCAGAGAGTAATGATAAACTTTGGATAATGGTACTACTCCTTTCCAAATTTTAGTTTAAATGCACCAAAATTTGCCACACCAAGTAAAAGGTCACACCTCTGTTTAATTTGACAATGTTTTACACAGTCCGGTGAGTTTCTCACAGAGACGGGATTTATCTCTGAGTGATTCAAAACACAACTCCCTCCCCCCACCCTCCTTCAACAACTGTATCATAGCCTTCAGCAAGTTACACAGCATAAAGAGCTCATTTGAATGCAGATGCAACTACTTCATTCTCAAACAATGAGTCTCACCCAGCAGCATCTAGCTGAGATAGACAAAAGGCTGCATGTCACGAAGAGCTACACTGAAAATGCTTTCCCAATTGTCCCAGAACTGTGATCTGAATATTCGGGAAACGTTCCAGTAGAATCTGGGATGTGATTCCTACCAGTGACATACCCTAAGGTGCATGATGACAAACAACATGGCCTGGATTTTAGCTTGGCATTTTCAGTATCTTCTTACCATCACGAATACAAAGCGCAAAGCCATCAAACAGTCTGTGACGTGTGCCTCAGATGTGTGTGATGAGCGAGTGAAACAGCAGAATAAAAGCTGCGATATTCACTGTTGAAGTAGGAATATATAAATGCAGAGCCAATCAGATTTGCATTAACACATGGTAACTTCATTACTATCTGATTACATTATAGTAAACCCTGAACATTATTAATTATTATATTAATTAGAATAGACAGTGCTATCATCTGCTTGATAATTCTGTACCAGAGTAATGCAGTCTATCATGTACATGCGTCTTGAATTAGCTGACTCAAAAAGAATTAGAAGAATTAAATGAAAACATCCATAACTTATAGCCTTTATCCTTCCTGATTTCACTCAAATTTCAAATTCTTTTAATCTCTAGACCAACCAAAAAAACTCACTCTGAGCTGGCAAAGCCAATTTTTTAGGACAGCAACAACCACCTGACGTTAGCTCACTGATGACTGTATCAGGTCTGTAGGGACTTCGTAATAGAAATAACAGGAAAGTGCACAGTATGTAGTGAATACTTGTCATTTCATTGTTGCTCTAGCATTCATGCTCAACAAACGTAACGTAACTACCAAAAGCATCCCCTAACATCAGATACATTCATAAACAAGGAAATGAGAAAATCAGTTTAAATTTCATGCTTAGCTCACAAACTTCTGATTTACTAAACTTGTGAGAAGACAAAGATATTTATACTACCATAATAAAGGTTATGATAGCAAAGCCATTTTGTGCCAGGTACACTCAGTGCAATGACACTGACAAAAGTTAGCCAAGCAAGCAACCTTAAAAATATCTCCTTCTGAGGCCATGTGACGAGACTACAGTTAAACCAAGGAAATGTGCAGGAACAGTCCACAGTATACAGGACACATAGGTGGACAATCATCAGAGACCTTGTCTGCAAAATTAAGTTACATTAACAGGTTTTTTGTTGGATGAGAGATGCCTAACAGCTTTTGAAGTTATGTCTACAGCGATTTCAATAAATCTTACTTAGCTCAGTTTGTCTAACATGTGAGCATGGATGCTGACTCTCTTAATATTCAGTACTGACACACAGTTTCACTGTAATGTCAAACCATCTCTTCATTTGTTGATGGTTCACATTCACATTTTTGTACAAGAGATTGCACATTTGTACAAGAGACCATGGAGGAAAAAAAGGGTTACCTCTTTGTTCAATTTATGAGAGTGAAAGTGACTTTTGTCCACTTACTTAGTTCATATACATTTCAAACAAGTGATTTTTTTTTTCTTTATCACAGCTTATGTATTTTTGTGTTTTATAAAATAAATACAAGTATATAGAATTGACATCTCTTGAAAACACCTTGAGCAACAGGCTAGCTGTTACCTCCATTTTCATCTTCAGTTGTAACTTCCAGGTACTCCAATTTCCCTCCGTATGAACTGGGGGAAGAGATCGCATCCGATGAAATGTCTGTTGGGTAACATTAATGCATCTGTTCACCTAGTTGACACAGCTGCATTGAGAAAAGAAAACGAGAAGGGATTTTAAAGAGCCAGAGGTGATTCCATTAGAGGCTGATGATGCCCTCCTGACGACATTTCAATCTCCCCTGAGTGGAGAGAAAGATGATGAAAGTACAGTGGTTAAATGCACTTTATGGAAGAGTGTAGCAAATACAGCGAGAACTTGTTGCCATGAAATGACTGGAATGAAAATGAATAAAATTTTGTATTCAAACATGGTGAACAGAAACCTATTCATCAAATGTTACATGGCCAATATCCAGAGATTAAAAAAATCTGCCACATTAAAGGCTTTTTCAAATTCTGAGAGAACTTGGTCTACTCCACAATGGTGATGGCTTGGGGGCAGAAAAAAGATTTTTATACACAAGGCAGGAAATTACCCTTCAACAATGCATATAGGCACAAACAAATGCAAGACTATATATGAGACCTTACTGTTTCAAAACCAAACTGACAAGGCCAAGGTCATAATATTTTAAAAATAACAAACAACTCTTTCGCAAGTACATAACTCTAAGTTCAAATCATTCCATGAATTAAAACTCTTTTTTGATATTTAACAAACATAAGGACGTCACTTAGATGTGGCTAGTCTCAGCTGCTTCGGTTGCGCTTTAATCAAACACCTCTAATGAGATGGGCTGTGATAATATTCTCACAATGAAAATTTAGGATTAACAATGACTACCGATGTTTGGTGTTTTAAATTTTGTCTAAGAGACTAAACTGACAAACCTGTTTTAGAAACTGCTCAGCATTGAAGAGTTCGCTACATCCGTACGTGATTCTCTTCTGTGCCCCTCCGTAGGAGGTTTTACCCTTCAACAAACCAGACACAACAAAGACCAAGATGAGGTTTGAAGCAATAAAATCAACCATTTCAACCATTAGTTCTAGTATCTGTAAACGTTTGTAATATCAAACAAACCTGATGAAGAATTCCATAAGTAGTCATGTGGACTGATATGACTGAAAACTACAACGCATCTACAAACTCACTTGGGGTTATTCAAAACTCTTCCCTTGATTCATGGTTGCGGTAATTGTTTAATTCATTAATGGACAGACTATGCTCTTCTTTGTGAATTCTGTAATTTATGTCAAAAATAATGGATCTATACCTTTAAATAATCCATGAGATTCTGGTACTCTATGTAGTTTCCACCACCGACGACAAAGACGATGGCCTCTTGGAATGGCGTCTTGTTTCGTGGTATCGCCGAACTGTTGAGAGAGAGTGTGCACAGATGGCTTGCAGTAAAGATCAGCATTCTTGGTAGAATCGTCTTGTTGACATCACAACCACATCAC
>VJOZ01003116.1:1598-28807 GCA_009801055.1 Stichopus horrens | reverse complement strand
CCCCCCCCCCCCATGCCCATTCATTCCCTCTTAATGGTTTGTGTCAACACTGATGACAGCTTGAAACAAATAGGAAAGCAAATTTGTTAGCGACCATTTAATGGTTTTGTTTATTCATGGCTGCACATAAACGTCACACTTACGGTCACCAAATGTGGAAGAAACATGCTCTCGGGTGAACGTTCATCTCAGAGGAGCAATAAAGTTAACTTTTGCACACTGCCATTGAAATTTTTTTTTTTTTGGTGATTACTGGCCAGTGCAACTTATCTGTTTGAGCACCAAGTTGATGAAAAACCTCTTCAGATTTAAAGAGGAGACTTTCGGATTAATCAACATTCGTTGAGACATGCAGATGAAAGGGAAAATAAAATTAGAGAAGGGAGATAAACCTACAGCAGAGCAATTACAGTACATCGACAGATTAAATCCAGTTGATTTAAAACAAGTGATACTACCGGAGTGTGCGCTTCAGTCAAGTTCCGCGTATTATGGGGCAATATTTGAAATTACCTAAAATTTAAAATGGTCCTGTAGTATGTCACATCAAATTCTAGATTGCACAGGTCTGGTCACATCTGGGTGGGTCACACACATACAGTTTAAACTAGGAGCTTCCATCATTTTTCCCATGGATGCAAACATAAATGTTAAATTTTTATGGCCATCTAAAAATGACCTTTTCATCACTGGAAACAGAATCTGCAAGATTTATAATACATGTATCTATAGGACTTTTTTCAATGTGTGAGAAAATTTTGAAAAGTGCAAAAACTTATGAGTGCACAGTACTGTGCCTGCATGTACTGTACAGCTCTAAAGGAGGGCAACTCAAAGGCATGCATTCATTGGGAAAACGTTTCAGCCAATCAACATGCCATGCAGGGTTCTTGTAGGTGGATGAATGCTAGACATAAATTAGTAAAATCTAATACAGTGGTTCCACAGTTTATCAATGATTGGAAGGATCAAGGAAGTACATGTCATAACAAGCATTTGAATCTTTGGCAAATGACTTTGGTGTATCTCTTGCTATCTCAATAAAATCTGCATGAAATTTCGACAAGTTTTTTTTTAATGGAAATTTGAGTGCACCTAGGATATATGTGACTAATTTGAGAGAAAACTGCACAGAAAGTGTTGTAAAATGTTTCTCATGACTACTCATCCTCTTTTGACAAAATTTTAATCCCTTCTTTTCTTTTATTATTTTTTAAGACTGCTTTTCGAGCTCTATCTCAGGAACTGAAGTTTGTCTTGGTAATAATGTATGATAACTACCAAAATCACCTACAGCTTACTTGCAATGAACATGACGGATGCCTCAAAGACCAAGGGACATGCGTATAGAAGAGTACGCTTCCTTCAGAAGTTGTAGAGTGAAACCTTGAATGAAAATCCATTGAAGTTATGTACAATGCTTTTACTGTGTTTGAGGTATGACTTTTCAAAGTTTGACGAATATGCAAAACAGATGATGTGGAATGTTGCACAGTGTTTGTATATTTCTTTTGTTAGGCCATACTGTATATAGATACATTTCTCCTCTTTATTACTGAGTTTCACATTGGTTAAGTGATATCCATCTTTTTAAAGACATACATGCATCCAAAATAAAACCCTCTGGTCATACCAAATTGTCAATTGTCCTAAACATAAAGGTCAAGTAAACAAAGGATAACATAAGACATATCATAGGAGTCCATCTGATCAACTTCACAAATTTACCTTACTTAGCGAATGTTTATTCATGATGCAGACCTAAGACAAGAATTTGCCATTGCAAAATTGTCAATTATCAGATAGATCTTAATGGAATTTGTGGCTACTTTCAACATTTTCAATGATTAACATATCCTATGTTCCAAACGTCATTTTCATGTCACACGACCCTCAGCGATTTCCAAGAGCAACTTTTGTGTCTATTCACATTCTCTGTACTGAAACTAATCTATAGAGCTATGAAAGAAAGAATGACATTTTTATGGTATTTAAGTCTTATCATACTACGGGCGTGATTTTTCAAACCTTCAAATTCTGAGTAAACTTGGTCTGATCTTGATTTCTCTAGGATATAAAACTGTAACATGGCTGGCTGTTCCATGTTTGTCCTACAATGACCTTGAAACTCAAGAGAGGAGGACAGAGATCATATGATCACTAAAGGCCACAGGTCTTCTTACCACTCACATGGAAGTGACTCTCACATCTTCAGATTTACATGCTTATCCGTCTATGATATCAACATTCAACTAAACTGATCCCAGGATTCCCACAATAAATACTTGCGATCCCTTCTTTTCTCATCCACGAGCCTACTGTATGCAGAGTCAAGTTCAAAATGTATGTAAACGTAAAGATGTATTATAAAACTTAGGCTATACAGTTTAGTGTCTTCAAAAGGTTTTTTTTTTCAACTTGACGTCTGGTAACCTCTGTTCACCTTTGTTGATGTCAGTTGACCTTTGTTGACCTCTGTTGACCTTTGACATACTTCACTAAACAATGGCTATCATCTACTCACAAGGGTGACCTTCATGACAAACTTGATGGAGAACATAGAAACTTTTGAGCGTTGGGACGTCTCGTATTTAACGATATCTCCTTGAATGTGACTGTACACCCCTCAAGGACACGTCAGACAGCAGACTGTGCCATCAGACAGATGGCACAGTATGTCATCGAACAGATCATGGCACACTGTGCCCCCAACTGATGGATTAATAGGACAAACCAGATCAAAGCTACAGATTGGACAATTATGAGAATATTTCATGGCGTAGACCTACTTTGCTACGACATTCATAAACTTCGACAAACAGGAAGTTTTTATCCCGAGAAAAACGGAATCTCCTCTTTTCTCCATCAATTTTAATTTTCTTTTTTCTGACAGGCCAAATTAGTGACGTACTTACTAGCAAGACTTGAATCAGACCTCAAAAATGAACCGACTGCGAGAGCTTGACTCGATAATTTACGATACATGCCATTGCGGCTACAGTAGCTGATCCTCCCAGTATTTAACATCAGTGACACCGCCATCGAGCTAACATTCAATACGAAATGTGATTAAAGCTGAGGAAGAATTAAAAGCCGAGACTGACTATTACTTCGGAAGAATGGAAAAGAGTAAACGGAGACTTTTGCAGACAAGGTTAAAGAAACCCTTTAGCTGACTGTTACCATTTACTCTAGCGAAAACCACCATAATTATGTTATTAACCTACTTCACCAGCCACCTTGGGGCATAAAATGGCAACTTAAAGAGGGGATAGGGGAGAAGGTGCAGCATCCTTTCCCAGTCAGTACACAGACGATGTCTCCTGGTGAAAAGAAACGAATCAGGCAGCTCTGTTTAGGAGACTGGAATACGACACCGCAGATAACGACGTAAGCCAGATGATTCATTTTACCCATTAGAGTGGTTAAAAGCACTTACTAGCCTAATGCAATGTATGCATGTTTATACAAGATACATCTATTTTAAACAGAATCAGGTAAAGGTAAGAAAAGGGGAGAACAGATGGCTGACAATTCCCTACATTTTTATCTTTCCCACCCAATTGAAAAAGAAAAAAAAGATCAAGCGCATTAATTTGATCCTAAATTGGAACAAAGTCATTGACTGTCTGTGTTTCAGTGACGTCAAGCTAAAGAAGGCAATTTTTGTTAATATTCAGCCTTCTGTTGCAGTTTTGTTTTAGGTTTTTTTTGGTTTTTTTTGACAGTTATTGCATGAGAGCTTAATGGAAAATTAGAGAACAAACAGCATTAGAAGTCTTTTATAAAGTCTGCTTTTCACTTTCTGCTCATTTTCTGACAAATTGGCACTTACTTCACAGCAGCAACCAAATTGATTCCTTAATTTGTATCATTTTCTAGTCGACCCATGTACGAATGCAACTCTGCAGTGAAAATTACACTTTATAGTATCACTGCTGTACCCTTGACTGTATCATGGTGGGCAAGCAGCATTTGTTGCTCAGTGTATCATCTAACACCTGCAACTCTGTATAACTGTGAATCAGTAGTTGTTCAGTGCACTGAATAATTGATAACACAGAAAATACACTGCCAGTTGAAGTATCAAAATCATTGAAAAAAAAAAATGCAAGAGCATATTGCAAAGCACACAGAGAAACAGCCTTCAAAAACTGTCATACTGACGACTGACCTACATTTATGATTAAAAAATTTGTAGGATTTTTTTATGAGAAAGAAGAGATGGAATTTTTTTTGGCCAATTACATTGAAGAACTAGTAGATTTATGTTCAAAAATTTGAAAATTTCCTCTCATGCAGAACTTAGAGTGCTCAGCACATATAAAAGGAAGCACAGATCAACACTATTACTGCATTGCACCAGAGTGCACAGTGACAATCAGGATTCCAGCGTGTGATCGACTGGGATTTGACCCGGAGATGGTGATCACTCTTCAAGCGGCTCTGACCCTGCAAAGGGCTATCACACCTTGCACTTGGTATTGGTTCCACCATTTCTGGCACTGATGTGAGAACACATTGCAGGAATTATCTATTGCATTAAACACACGTTTATATGGATGTAACCTGTGCTGTATGAGACATCTCAGTGCTGGGAAAAAAAAAAGTTCATTTCCTGGGAAGGGAGCCTAAATTTTCCACAATTTCTTACCATTATTTCCATATAAAAAAAGGGGGAGGTTAAAATTATCTCAAGTGCCATAATTTTCCTCCAGATACACAAATTTCTCTCTGAATATTTACTCAAATTTCCTGGAGGGGATGCTCCCTGTAGCTTCCCAACTTTTACCATCCCATGGAGACATTACAGGAATTTCATACTGTAAATAAGACAGATTACAGACATACAGAAAGTATGAGACACATACTTACTGTATGAGACACATGGCAGTAATTTTATCAGACACATTCTGAGAATACTGTATGAGACACATACATATTGCAGGAATCGCATACATAGACAAACAGGTATATATATTGCAGGAATTAGGCTACATACTGTATGAGACACATTGCAGGAAGTGCATGTACTGTTTTCACAAGCATGGGCCTACAATCTGTTTACCTGTTCTGTGAAAGTGAAGTAGTCTGTATTTTGTAACCGGTGGTGGTGAAGAACCATTTGCAGACACTGTGCAAACACTAATTCATATGTTTACTCCTACCCCTATAACTATACAAAACGGCCCGTTTCTATGCATTTTGTGGGCAAATCGACTGTCACTCATTCAAAGTTAGTGCATAGATGCAGAGAGTTAAGTCCTTTGAGGTAGCTTTCTACTGTCATACCTGTATATTAATTTTACAATAATTAATTAATAGGCAGCTGATCCTGAATAATAACCACTTGTGTCGTTTCAGAAGTGCCAAATGTTTATTTGCATAACAAACCGAGTCTACGTGAGTAAACTGAACAGCACAAGGTTTTTTTCTTCTCTTTTCTACTCTAACAACTCATCTGTTTCGGTTGAAATGATACGAAGTACACCAAATGGAGCGATCGATTTTCTCCATTTAAATTGGAAACAATTTCTGATCAGCCAGTCAGCAACTCAGCATACTGTACCAGGAAAACTGAGCATTACTGTGCTGTGTCGTATGCATACATTGCACACTATAATGAAAGTACTCTTCAAAACAAGAAGTACTGTATCATGAACTATACAGCAGGCCTCACTGTATATGATTCGAGAAATCTTTGCCGAAGTGCTTTGCAAACAATTTTTTTAAACGAGGCGGTCTATCAATTCACAACCAAATTGGATCCAGTCAGGATTGTTCTAGTCGCAGCCCTTTGTGACATGTACATTCAGAATCGTGTTTGCTTTCAGATTTCCGCTAACTTGATGGTATCGTGCAAATCTGCATGACTTTTCGACGACTTTTCCTGAAAAAATACAACTAAGGAAAGACAGTGGTAGGCATCTTTCAAATCAAACTTATGATTTGATTATGACAATTTTCATACCAGCTGAGATGCTGATTCACTCAGATTTTCACTGAAACGTATCTCAGCAAGATATTAAACATCCCTGTTGAATTGTGAATTCAGATCGGTTTGGAAGAAATTCTAGGGCATAATGAACCTAAATGTTAGCAAAATAAACCATCCACTACCATCAAGGACGGTGTTACACAGTGGTGAAGGATCGGGGATTATATGCTTTTGTCGTCTTTTTAAATTTCTCATTTAGCAGGACTTAATCACATCCATAACCTGAAACATGCATGAATAATACATGATCACATCTCACATTTTCCACTGGCCTTGAAGCCTTCCACCGGAGGTGTGAAACAGCACATTAGCCATGAGAAAAAAAAAGATATTTACCAAATTGTAAATTTGGTATAATTACTTGATAAAACAATTTGAAGGTAGAGCGACAGAAGAAAATGGTAAATGGATAATGATGGAAACTCAGAAGGTACACAATCACATCCTTTGCACCACCCTCCCAAAAAAAATATATCAAATCCCCCTTTTTTTTTTCTCTTTATTCCTACTCCTAGACAATGTCAAGCTGCAGGGACAAAAAAAGATGGACAATGATAAAGTATTAGAGGGGGAGGGAAAAACATCACAGCCTCCCCTCAGCTCCTAAAGAAATATAAGATAAAGCCTACACAAGAGCTGAAATGAAACTGACTGCCATTTTTGACATCTCAAAGTAAGAATGGCTGAAATAGTGTTACACTGAGACTGTAAAACCATGTGCAGCATTCGAAGTACCGTAACAGGAACAAAACCAGAGTGCACATCTTTAATCATACTCATTACTTTTGTAGCACTCTGGTGTGTACAGTTTGAAATAAAGAAGAAAATTTCTTATTTCTGTGGTGCTCATTTCCTGTTTCACTCACTCGACGTTAATCTTTTTTTAAGTCAAATAAGTCAAACGTTGCTGGTAATTAATAGTCTTTGTGGAAACAGGGCACTGTATACTGCAGCTGGCTGAAAATCATTCTACAAGTATCAGCAACTGTTGCAAGGTACTATATGCTTCCTGGCATTCTTACTGGTACACAGTAAATCCTTCCATACAGTAGCATGGAGTTAAGTTACTGGTACAGTTCAACTGAGTACTCTGACATTTTGCTAAATCCGGACTCTCAAAAAGTATAAATGTTACTGTACTTCAGATCGAGCATTCAAACAGCACACAATTACGTGACCACGAGAATACAGTACCATCGGGAGGAAATTAAAAGTACATCTCCTCAGGGTGAAATTTACATATCAAAGGCAAATCAACGGCTAACATTAATTGCTACCCTATGTGATACTTGTGACTCAGGTTAATTCCAGATGTGACTCAATTACTGCCCTTTGTGACAGTTCGGCTTAAAAGTAACTCCAGACATGACTCAGTCACAGCCATCTTCAGGTTGAACCAACCTGCATCACAGAGGAATAAACTTTTTTATCTCCAGATTAAACAGAAACAAAATCTCAAAACAAGATGGAGAGTGACACCTTGTGTCTCGTTCATACCTTCCTCACCTATCAACGACTGGGAAAGTGACACTGTCTGCATCATTTTTACACTGTTGAGTAAGATGTTCATGTACAGATATCCCTCAGGTGGGATCCATTCTATACTCTCCCCTGAACAGGTGTTTCAAGACTGTGAATTTCTGAGTGAGGTACTACTAACCATGGAATAATAGGGCAGCTCTGCCACTTTATATGGGTTAATCATGCATTTCCTGAATTCAGTTTACAGTACAGAGCAAATGAACGAGACCGTTCACCGTCGTACTAATTATGAAGTGATTACTGTACACATCGTTAGCATCTTAGCAAAAAACTTCCCGCAGACAATTGCCTCTCCCCCCGATAATTTCCAGCGGACAGCTTAAAGCGGGGTAACTTCCCCTTGGACAATCTCCATCCAGACGATTCCCGAGTAGGACAATTTCTCCTTGGATAATTTCCACCGGCTCTACTGTAAACTTAATTCAAACCCATTTCATGGAGCTGGGTTGGAATTGTCTTGAGGAGGCTGTCTGAAGGTGAATTGTTGTCCAAGAGGAAATTGTCCAGGTGGGAATTGTCCAGGTGGGGACTGTCCAGGGGGAAGTTGTCCAGAACTTTACAGTTCATATAGACTTACTAAACGGTGAATACAGCACCCTTCAAATAATCAACACAACAGACCTGCCAACTCTCACGTTTCACCGTGAGTCTCGTGGTTTTGGACATCATCTCACGGTGAAAGTGTCAGACCTCATGGTGAAAATCACCTTCATGCCAAGCTGGACGTTTCCCTTACTTAGACCAAGGTTAATGCATTTTATTGAGCAGTTATTATTACATTGCCGATTTATCGGCAATCTACTTTAGCCAGAAAACACTTTTCATAATTACATACAGTATGGGCATTTTAAAAAAATTCCCAGGTTTGGAATGTGATTTTCCAAGTTTTCTAGCAAGAACCTCAATGTTTGCCCGTTTTTGAGATTGGCAAGTCTGACTCTGTGATTAATCATGCTTGACTTCAGCAGATGTGCCCATGTAGGTGTACATCCAGCCTCCACAGTGACCAAAACTGAACTCTCAGTGACAATTGTGCACATACTTCCTATGCACCTGCTGCTCTTAGGACCATTTAAAAGGACGCTACCAGCACTCTTGAAACCGTTCTAGATGGGAGTGCAGCTCTAATCTTGGCACAGGTATAAAGTGAGCCTAGTGAGGAAAGAAGCAAATATTCATGTATAACAATTGCTTTATTATACCAAAAACTTCATGGCGACATTGTCAGAATGGAATTTTTGTGTGTGTGTGTTTGTTTGTTTGTCAAATATGGACAGTACTAGACAACCCTGGATGGCTATACACAATTCAGATCTTGCAGGGCAGTTTATTTTTTACATTAAACAACCAGTTAGCGACCACAAATGTGTGGAGGAAGTCTGCGGCTTACATTACAACCTCATATCAGGTGACAACCGACTCAATGATTTTAAATCAAATTTGGCATATTTGACATGTACAGATATGTGAAAACTGCACTCAAAAGTTTTGTCCACAATTAAGTAGCTGAGTGCTGTTCTAGTCAAATAAATATTCATCCATTTTCTCTGACATGGGTCAATGTGGAAAGCCACAGTACAAAAGCATCACCAGAGAAAGAACTATGCAGGTACATGGCAAAACATTCATTTCAATTCTATTTTGTTGACGGTTGCTTGACGTGCGACTTCACTGTCTCGCTTCTGTATGATGTATGTGCTTTTGTGAATTTCCCCTTTGCGATAAATGATGGATGTCTCTATTTATGTCAGAGATCTAGCATCTTCCTGTCTTGAAACAAAAACAGTTTACGGTGTGTGTTCCTCTGACACGTGAGAGCGAAAAGTAGGTTGCTTGTGGTATTAAACAACAATGCCAAAGCACCCACCAGCCACTGGCAACAGTTCTGAAGGAGGGAGGAAAAAAACCCCAAAAAACGAAATAGGAATGGATATGAAAAGAATTTTCATGTCAAACTTACTGTGGGAGATAAAAGATTAAGAGGGAAGATGTTTATCAAAACACTGTGGTTTCAATACATCACCGATGGTGCGTAAAGGTTTGTGACTCGTCACTCTGTACCAAAAACTTGGTGCTACGATGCCATGTACACACAACAGGTTGGATAGTGTACCTCTCTTATTTGTAGCAATTAATTAACTGCACTACCTAAGTGGAAAATGGATGCAATTAATGACAATGCTGTCAACCATAAATGAGACATTTCTCACATTGACACTTTTTCCTTTGTTATCTTTCCTATCACAGTTTTCTCTTTTTTTTTCTTTTTCAAGAAGCGGAAGAGAACACTTCTGTACGACCAGACCGTGAGCGGGATCGAACTCAGATAAGCTGTTGGCTGGTGGAGATAAGTAAGTAAGGAACAAAGTCAACTTCTCTAAGTAAAGCACATCGTTGTTTGTGAAACCAATGCACACAGACATTTGATTTCTTCCAGTCGCCAGTGGAATGCACTAAACTAACAGCCACTTGAACAAGGCCAGGCGGATCGAATTTCCGAGATCAATTAGCATCCAGGAGAGAGGCATTTCTTGTTGTCCGTCTTTTTTCTGTCAGATTGTCATTCTTGGTCGGTGTGTGTGTACAATCTAGAGCAGTTGAAACAAGCCCAACAACAACGTTAGCATCACCGGTATGACTTGCGGCAGATTGCGACATACGGTGTCAGGTGTTAAGTGCCCTGAGGACGGGATATTCTTCCTCTCTTCGGGCGATTGGATTCTTCTTTAAAACAAAGGCTAGGATGGATAATATTGGAAGTGTTCATATGTGTCATTAACTAACACATGAATACAGAATAATTAATTAGCATTTCAGAATTCTGAAGATGACATCACCTATTTTTGCAAAGATTCTTTTTAATACCAGCTGCCGGCAAAATTCAGGCAGTGCTGTCCCATTCGTCCTTGGTCCTGGTGACAGTAAAGCAATCACATACATTTCCTGGCAATTATTCTCTTTCATGTCCTGTATCACCATACTGTATCTTGAGAAGATCAAACGAACAGAAATAATATGCAAAACTTCAAATCCACAAAACAGTTTCCTTGCAAAGCAACTAAGGTTCAAAGAAACAAAGTGATGTTCATTTACTGTTTAACAGTTGTGACATTGTTGTGTTATTCTGATGTCAAAAAGAGGTTTTTTTTTCATAGACTAAAGATGCAATTATTCTTAGACAGTACAGCACCATAATGGCACATTTAACGAAAATGGGAGATTACAGTAGTTTGGTCACAATTTGCAGTGACTTGTTCTTGAAAAGCATTTCTGAAAATATGTGTGAGAGTGACACAATATCATTTTCAACACTTTTTTAAGGAGTGATTTGTTATTGCAGGTATTATTGAATGACTGTGCTGTATGTTCAGGCACAAATTGCACAGACCAAAGTAAACAATTCATACGACAAGGTTGCAGCCTGCAGGCTAGACATATCACACAGACATGTCGAGAGACATTACATGAGTTCTTACCAGCAACACAGTGTTTTCAGCTAAATATACAGCTTGATACAAAAAAGCAGTGTTCCGTCTACAATGTTTGAACTGTTTTAAACAAGTATACAGTAGCATTGCCATTTGATAGTTGTTTGATATTTGACACCGGACATACAGTAGGATAGGTAGATGAACTTGAAACAAGGTTAAAAGGTGGGCCACCTGCCGCTATGACCTGCACTGTGTACTTCAACAGGAAGTTAACATAATGAGGGGATCAAATGGAGTGCTCCTTTTTATATTGACATTGTGAAACACTGCAGGTTCTCATGACTGCATTTACCACTGAGTATCATTGCTGGTCTGCGACCTATACCTGTAGCCTACTGTACCTTAGTTCCACTAGTGCGTGCTTAGCACCTGCAGTGTGACCCTGTGTACACTCTGCTCAGTATGTTTCATGTTTCAAATGTTTCAACTGCAATTTATGTATATATAATGGATTGGAACCATTTATTTAAAAAATCTCTTCTTTCAAAACTGGATGTAGATGGAAAAGGAAAATGATCTACATGACTAAATTATGTGAAAAAAAAGAGTGTCAGATATCATGAAAACACAAACAGTTTGTTCATAGATCTCTTCCCCCAATAAGAAAAAAAATATATATATATATCCTTAAATTTTCATGAATTTGTCTTCTTCTGAATTTTACTCATTTATCCTCCACTGCAATGTATGTATCAGGAAACCTTCCAGAAAACTGCGCAGCACAGGAAAGTATTAATCCTACCCCACTGTTGTTGATGGTTGGGACTTTCTCGTAATATCACAGAGAGGCTTACAGGTCGAGGATACGCTGTCATCAATGTTTAACTAGTCACTGCCTTATTGCAGTCTGATATTTGCATCAAAAGGTTATTTTCCCCACCTTTGCCTGAGCCTCTTGTAATTTTAAACCGTCAGCCAAAGAAAAAAAAAGGATACTAAAAACCTTCCACGAGCGGTTTCAGGAGGTATGTGTACAGAGGACTTGGAGCGCTTCTTGCATTCTAGTGATGGATTTGCAGCACTAAAATTTTCAAGGTACTTCATTCATAAGCAGATGTGCGGCTCAGTTGTTGGAACATAATGGGGGCCTAGAGTTGGGTTGTGACACTTCAACTGGCTCAAACAAGTTGTTCAAATCAGGCGGAAAGCACACAAAACAGATGAAGAATGTTCCACTTAGTACTGCTTAAAACCTGTCTAACATCAAAATAGCAGGAACGATTTATCCTCCACTGCTATCGTTTCGTTTGTGAGAAATGTACTCGCTTTCGAACGCAGGTAGGCGTTCAGTTCCTAGGGATGAGTAAAATGAAGTGGATTGAGCACATTTACTGTATATATATTCACATACGAAGCACTGCATCTTCAATAGAGGCTCCATCAGGGGGAACACATTCTGTTCTCTGAAACATCTATAATGTCAACGACATCATTACAGTGCGAACATTTTTTTTTTCCTTTTCTAGAAGACTTTTTGAATATTTTTTCAAATATTTGCTTCCTAAAACTGCAAACTTTCAGCACTGTAGAGGGAAGCTGAAGATGTTTACATAATACATGACAGGCTTTGAGGATACTTACTGTACATAAACCCAAATGGTGAATTCTAAATATGTAACCAAATAGTAAAAAAATATCAAAAACAAACAAAGAGAATGACCGAAACATGCACAAATATGTGTCGCGCTAGAAACATTTCTTGTTGACCCGATTTGAATCTCAGGGTACTAATGAAGATAACGATCTGGCAACTAGGTGGAGACTTACACAACAGGAGGCTTATCTATTGCAACATTTGGTACTTTTCACACTGCAATATCACAGTAACCTGCAGTAATTAACTAAGCAGTTCCTTCTGAAATTGAGCCTCAGAAACTTGAATGAAGAACATGTGAGTTTTTTTTTATTTTTTAACATTATGTTCAACAGAAATGAAGAGAATTAACTTATCACAATGCAATGTGGTAATGTATGGCGGGTCATGCTTCTCTTAAGCCAGCATGGCCGACCTACGGTCACGTTAGGCCAAATGTGGGGTGCGGAGAGACGTCACATGGTCCCCAGACCCCATTTTGAACAGGAAGAAAAATCTAAAAATGATATGAAAATGACCAAAGGAAAGTTTAATACAGAATTATCCATAAAAGTTCAGGTTTACAACTAATGAAAATTGTAAAATCTTATACTCACTAAATGTGGAATAGCAGACCTGCCAGTTTGTTTGGGTGGTGGGGGTATTTTGCCTTGCCAGTTGCATAATTTCTATGTATCCTAATAAACATTGCCAGGACTTGACTTTAGATTTTCTAGGAGTGAAAGTCAAATTCCATGAGTCATAGCCATTACCAAAAAAAAAAAANNGTGATTGACGGCTATGCTTTCTTGAAGAGTCTGAATTTTGTAGGTGCAATAAAAACGTGGAGACAATTTCTATGTCTGGCAGATTTGTGCATTTATAATTCTCTTTCAGACTTTGTGACAGGTGATCTTTCCCCCTACTTTCTCTTCTCTGAAACACTGAGGAAAAGATAGCGATAGATGACCAGGCGATTGCCAGTGCAACTCATATTAAAGCTTTAAATAAGTTTGCAAAAAAGTTTGGAACGCAAATTCGATACTACTATACCACACCTAAATCTCAGTTCTAACAAAATATTGCTGGATGGCTTTTGCTATCAAAGACTTCTGGAGACTCTACACCTCATTAAAGTTAAAAAGACAAAAACTCATTTTGTGACAAAGAAAAAAGGTAACATGCAGGCTGTGGGCAATGATTTTCGCTCTAAAAAATTAAGCAATTGTGAGAAAACGTTGCCAAGAACCACAAATACTTGTTTGCAGTGTGATACTGTGTATATTAATTCAGATCTTTTCAGTCTGTTCTTTTGGAGAAAGTCATGTGTGTATCAACCTTCAGTGCAAAGAGCACTTAATCTTGCAGTCCGTGGAATAGTTTTTCTATGTGGTGATCAAGTACTTCTTTGCTCAAAATGATGCCGTTCTGTGCTCAGCCCATAGGCACAGATAGTGCACAAAATTTTCTTTTACAGAACAGTTTGTCAGTGATTTAGTATCCTAGTGTGTATGTATGTTTGTCTGTCTGTCTGCAAACTTTCTCCTTTTATTTTTCTTTGCACAGGGACAATCAGGAGTGGTTTTCTAGTGGCTTTCAATTTGGCTGCATGTATGCTGTATTCACCCTTACAAGTAAAGTATAAGGGCTAAGCAGAACAGATTCATCTTGAGGTAGGTGGAAAGTCATTAAAGACCACGACTTGACAAGACTGCGATTTGCAAGACCCTAGATGGATACAAACATAAGAAGTTCAAAGCTTTAAATGGAACTGAAAAGAGCAGCTTTAATACTACAGCTAGAACTGCAATATAGTTTGTTCTGTCATCTCACCTTATATCTAAATTCTTCCATGCAAAATTATCTGGAACTTTACGATCACTTGATTCTACCCCATGCTGTAAAAAACGAAATTGTTCTCTTTTCACATATGTGCAATATATTCACGGCAAGGTCCATTAAGCCCACAACCCTGTCATTTCACAATTCTTGCATATTGCAGACTATAAACACAATAAAAATTCCTAAGGTATACATACAACACCTTCTGTTGAACAGTTTAATTTGTTTACTCAAGGCCACATCACTATGCACTGTCCAATTTATAACTTTCCATCTCGAAGACGAAAACAGGAAATACTAAAAGCCCAAAAATTGTCCATTGTTGTAAAGGAGGAAGGAAGAAAAAAAAAGAAGATAACCGAAGCAGAGAGAGAAACTTGCTAGATATTAAGTAAACAGTTCATCCTGAGTCATCCCATTAATCAAACAGACTGTAAGGAGTCTAATTCTCAGGTAGCGCATGCTTACGTCATCTCCCTCAGACGAAGGCATATAGTCGTATACATGCACTCACCGTTGAGCCAACCTCTTGTGGCAGGTGCATCAGCACAATAGGAGAAACTGGATGAACTTGCACATACTGCAAAGGGCATCGTTATAGAGGGAAGTTAAAAGAAAGTAAGAAAGATCTGTGTGGGAGCTTCATAAGGAACAAACGTACGGTTGGCTGATTGATGGCAATCAATAAGCCACGCTAGACAAGCGGACTGGTACTGACCTCGGTGTCAGGTGGCATAGGTTTAATGGTTTGAGATATGAGCTTGCAAGTTGGGAGCATGCTAAAAAAATCATTGCAACACAAAAAGGAACAAAGGTATGAGAGCAAAACACATCTAAACCAGCATGAAAATCCTTGTGGTAAGATAGGTTGTCGAGAGAAACCACTTTACAGAAAAAGTATAATGCTGGCATGGGAAACATCTGGTTCAGACTTTGGATTTCGCATTTCAATCGACATGCTTCAGAGTGCAATAAATGCTAGTGAGTTACCTAAAATCCAGGTAAATCAACATAAATAGATAAAATGTAAAAATGTTAGAGAGAGCAAATTATGATGATTGAAAAGAGGGTATGAAGCTAAATCCCTTTGCGACATGTTTGTGAACTTTGGTCGTGGAAACACAATTTTAATAAAAAGTGAACTGGGATGAAACCTCGAGTCAGTGATGAGTTTCAAACAAATTGTGAGGAAACTATGAACAGCTCAGAACTACATTTGAACATACACTGGATCTGCAAATGCAGAACTGCATTGAGGAGTCGAACTAGTATTCCATCTACAGTACTTATACTATGTGTTCAATGACTTGTTCTGCATACACCAGTAATAGCATGTTTACAGTCTAAATGGAAATAATCACTAATTGATAAAGAATTTACTTGACACAAAAATCTGGAAAAAAGTTCATGAGCCTGTATAGTTAAAGCAAATTTTGGCATGTATGTGATTGGTATCTAGTTTACATGTGACATGTATCTACATGTATAGACTGGGTGCACCATGTCCTGGATCTGAAAGTATATGTACACTTACAGGTACAATGCTATGGCAGGTTTACTCTATTTTCCACTGAAAACAGCATGGGAGGGATGGAGAGAGATGAAGAGATGGATGAGAATGGAGGTTCAATGGGGGTGGGGGAGGAGAGGTGGGTGGTTACTGAATCATGAAAAATGAGATTGCAGCTGGAGAGCTGAAACTGAAAAGTGATGTGAATAGATGTTTGTGACTACCAGCAGTCACGTTCCTTAAAGTGGATTAATCTGTAGTCATCACGAGAACCTGGAGATGGCAGCCATAGATAGATAGCTTATTTATTCAGCAAATTGCAAAAAAATGTACACAATGGAAATTGCATGAACACAGGAACTCTAAACGAATATAAAACATGAAACGATATGAAGGCGGACAAGAAGTATAGGCGAGTCCTAAATTCTAAAACAATGATAACAGGAACGATATCATACCATAGTACAGGAGGCATGCTTTTCCAGTTCCTTTTTGAGTAGTATCCATGTATGCCATGTTTAAAACTGACTGATTTGCCACGTACATTTAGTTAATAATGACCTTGATGTTCTACACACTGATCACATACATTTTTTCAGCACAGGGTTCATAAACCGCAGCACACGTGTGAGTGACAATAACATTTATGCAACTTCCAGTTCATTAAAAAAAGATTCTAAGTACATGTCTTTAAAACTTATCAGGTGACTGCATGTAAGTAGAACAACATTACCTCAGTCTCCCCCTCACAATTCAGATACAGAAAAAGACAACACGCTGACACAACTGAAGTTTTTTGTAATAGTGATGTTGTAATGGTAGCAGTAAGGAAGATCTGGGAACTTCATACAGTATTAAAGTAGTATTAAAAATACTAGCCAATTAAGAGAGAATTTTGTAAAGTATTGGCTTCTATCATTAATAACCACTTCCACAAACATCTGCATGTAATATATACTACTTTTTTTTGCAGCTGGCGCTCTCTCAAACTTACTGAACATTTTCAGTTTCAGAACAAGAGACAATCCAAATGTGAATCTGGGCTGACAGTGCGGGGGAATTTTTTCTGGTGACAAGGATATAAAACTTAGTTCATTATGTGCAACTCAAATTGACCATTTACTATAAACCATCAGTAATTATTTTCATGATTTTATAAATACAGTTGACTTTCTAATGAAGTGCACATGTGTCTGGGCTCCTTCATGTGTTCACAGTTACAAGTCACAATTTCACATAGTACATACTCAAACATTGGTCTTTGATATTACGCTACCATCATGTCCAGCAGCAATACATACAGGGTGACAGTCACTTCAAAATTGTAATATCCAAAGGAAGTCTCAATTTGTAGGAGATTCTCAGAATGTAAATACACACAGGTCAGCAAGTATGAGGGGTTCTCATTTTGTGTTTCTCCCTTTAATTTCATCGACAACTAAAATAATATTGGACATCAAGTCTGACGTTATAGGATAAAGCATGCATGGAGAGATGCTGGAAAGTTTGGGGTTTCCATTATTCCATCAATTGACTGCTCAATGGTGAAAGACTTATGATGCTACATGGCCATGGCTACCTCTGGACAGAAAAAAATGCCCAGTAATATGACGACAGCCTATAAGGGCATGATCAGTATTTTCATAACTTTGTTTGCAAAAGCAGCTGCCTCAACGTGGAAATGCCAAAAGTCTCGTCAAGATGATCTAAAGGCATCTCATGTTACTGCATCCCATGATACCATAATGCAAAAGGTTTATCTGCATGCACTCTCAGACGTATCAACCATAAGAAATGTCGATACTCTATTAGACTGGTCAACTGAACACTGAATTCTGCTGTTCTTAAATAAATAACAGGCATGAAAGGAAGCCTGCCCTCTGTTGCGCTCTGGAATTGTTTACATTAAATTGTTGAAATGACCAGGGAGTTGTTCAGTGTCTTCTGTGTTTACATGAACTACATTAACGTTAAAAGAAGCGGTTATTTGGAGATAAAGACTTTGGCCACGTGACCTACAATTCTAAGGCTACCAACCTGCATATATCTGTGCACATGCAGAGCACTAACAGTATGTGAAGCACTGCATTCTGTACAAGCAGGGAGTGGGACAATGAATCCATGATTGAACTATCTGCATACCATCTGTATCCCCCTCCCATCCCCTCTCCCAATCTGCAAGCTTTCTGGATATATATGCTGTAGTCTGTATGTGTACAGCTGTACACATCCTGTGTTAACAGGACTCAGAGTTATCAGTACTGCTCTGATGACATTCTAGGGGTTTATAAATAAACTAAGAGGAAAAGTAATCCACTGCAAAATATACATCTAGTACACTTCAGTGCCACTGTAATCAAATAACTACATTAAAACACAATGGACAGATTTCACACATCCCCTCCCCCATCACAAAGATGAAAAGACAGAAAAAGAGAAAGCACCAAAGACACATTTTTTGAAACAAAAAAAAGAGAAAATATTTGAGGTGCTAGATACTTAAGTTCAATAAACAGAATTTCCTGCACACTGTGCTGAAGTCAATACAGATCTTCTCATGTTGCAGAACTACATCGCCTATGTTCATACTGACAGTGTGCATAATGTAGATCCTGTGGCTCTAGAAAGTCTCACAGACATTACGTACACGTGCATGGGTGGCATGTTGTGCGACAACCCCTGTCAGTTTGAGTAAATATCATGGTAGATGGATTTTTATCATGGTGTGATAGATATCACAGCTACACATACAGTAGGATATATAATACCGCTCCAAACTCTATGTACTTGGCTGCCTTTGAAGTCCAGATCAAGTACTGTATGATGCCCATGCATATTTTCCAAGTCTATCTTTTGAAGAGTTTACGGGCTGAAGATTTTACTACTTCACAGATTATTTAGGCATGCTACTAGACACTTCCTTTACATCCTTTCGACCCTTCTGGTCTTTAACTTTGTTAGAAGGAAATATATACCAACATGGGATACAAAGAAAATAGCTTTAATCATTGTTATATATTCAGTCTCGTCAATATACTTCTGCAAAAGCATCATCTCCTCAACCATGACAATGTACCATGTGATGAGTAACGGAAGATGCATCATTTGAATGTTGGAAATTTGGGGTGAACATATTATTGTTGAGTAACAAATACTGTAACTGCATTTTTATCTGTGAGGAGTTTAGTTTTTGAAAAGAAGGCCACTACATGTGCTTCCTTATTTTGAATGATCGATCATTCATTCCATTTTCGCAAACATTTGGTTTCAAAAACAGGTTTTCTGTAAAACAAATTACATTCCCTTTAACTTGTGAAGTTTCAGCAAATGATGGTACAAGCATTAAGTAGCCCAGTTTTCAAAGTCATGTGAGATTTACCCTGGGTGTTATCAATTATGGTGTCATGTTACAAATCCTGTCAACTGAACCAGCCACACACAGTATGGAATGCACATTGCTGAACTTACAACCTTGCTAAAACTGTGTGACTGCTAGTTATGCTGATGAAAGTCTGCAGCGCTTCACCAAACTAAAGGTTTCCAGACTTGAATATTTCATGATTTTGAAAGGTTAAAAGCATATATGACATGAGTCTTGTAGGGATGCATGCTGGGCTTCATCCGACATTTTTAAGAAACTTGCAGAGTAACAAAAACCATGCCAACTTGAATCAGCATGCTGTTGAGCAGAGTGAAAATACTATATAGTACCTAGGATAAACATGAACAGCACTATTTTTTGTACACAATCTGTGGTCACACCAACAAGTTCAGTGCATACAATGGTAACATCAAACTGCATTGCTCTAGTTTAAAATCATCTGCAAACTGATGTACAGTATAGTTTATGTAGGCCTACATGTTACTAATTACCAGGCAGCTCCATGGTACTACTCTCTCGACAACTCCTTGCTCTCTCTTCTCACTTACATGCAGACCCGATACATATTAACTTCTCCAGTACCACCCATCGCCTATCATCCACAGATAAACAGGAGCAGGTAACTTTTACTTGAACATATCACCTGCAATCGGTCCATTATTGATACTTGGACAAGTTCAATATCTACCAAACCTAGTCAACATATCAATGTGGGTGGGCCTACATGAAAAACTCATTGTTGAAAACTTTGTTAACTTGTGACCCCTTGCACATGTGTGCCAGTGATTGCTACACATTTCAACTTGACATCTTTATTCTCAACAGAGAGTGGCTTTTGGGGACCTAGGCTAATCACAAGCTGTTGTGATTGATGAGTCTGTATTGAGTCTGTGGCAGTTGATCTGCACAGCAGTTATTTTGAAATTTCCTACCAGCCATTTCCTTTTAATGACAATTATTTCACATCCATGCTTACGTACGAATTGCCAACAGTTGCCAACNNAAAAAAAAAAAAAAATTGTCTAAATCCCATTTCACTCTCAAAACTTGAGACACTTTTTGGTAATTTGTTGAATAATTAAACCATTGATGGACAACATAAAACAGACTATATGGGCTATTGCTTATGTTCTATTTACTTCAAACAACAGACTGATATACATGTAGTATTTCTGTGCTATCAACACATACTGCACATGTATGCCATCTAACCGATGAGTACTAGTGCTGCAACTAGCGGAGATGAATGACTAAGCAGATAAGAGAGATCTGCAACTTGTGTGCAGTTGTGCAAAGACAGGTGAGTTTGCTGTTTGCAAGTCTGGTAAGATTTAAACATACACAGCTGAGTTACAGTGTAACACAAGCAGATACTGTAGCACCAGACTACAATGTACACATCCACTCTTTCCAGTTTTCTTCCAACCAGTTGTGACCACGCCATCTGACTTAAAATTTGCGTTGACTGACTTAAAATTCGCGTTGATTTACGATGGATTTATCTTATTTAAGTCATTAGTAAAATGCAAAAAACTTTTCAAACCTGTCGGCTATGCCCTTACAAGTGGGAATTACAGTTTTCACACATCAACCATTAATAACCTTTAACAGCACTTTACAACTAACACTTTGGTGCTTTATGTTTATGCAACATTTTCATTCCTTCTTATGATATAAGGCCTACCATTTTAGTTCCATCCAGGCCCTACTGTAAACGTCAGACTACGCCGTGGGTGCATCATACCCTCAGTTTTCACACATAGTGTAAAGATGAGTTGAATGTAACAATGCATGCATATTGCAGTTATGTGCACATCTTCAACACATGCTAGATTGTACAGCAAACGATCCTCTCGCAAAAATTTCAGCTCAAGACAATTTCACAGTATATTTGCAGTTGGTGATAACTGTCCGTATTTATTTTTATTTCTTTTTTGCAATGATTTTATTACAACTGATGAGAATTTAAGTTCAAGGCACACGATACATGCACACTAATGTGTTCATAATACCTCTGCAGACGCAGTACAAGAATGTTTGTCTAAAACCAAAAGGATAATCATTGTTCAATGTAACCTTACCAACAAAATTACAATGTTGTGATAGTACTAGTCATCTATTAATTTTAAAACACTGCAAAGTCCTACACCCTGCAATGTTGATTTGCACAAACACTTCAAGGGATGAAATGATCAAGTTTGTACCAAAATTGAGACCGATGAATGCTTCACAAATAGTTACATTCTGTCAACTTGAATTCTTTCTCAAATGGCTTCAGGTCATAGCCACAACTTACTTGAACTCCTGGATTGTTTGAACTACTTATGGCACACATTTACAGGAGTTTTCAACATATTTACAAAGCAACATTTGTTTAACTGCTAAAATGGATTGACTTCTAATTAAATCAATTCAGATATCGATTAACAAATCCGACAATCAATTTGTTTGTTCAAATTACTTTGTCCCTTGTGCTTCATGGTAAATTGTTTAACATGCTACAGTACATTAGCAACATTTCAGTTTGAGTTCAATGATATGGATACACATTGAAATTCAATGACATGGACACACATACAGACAGAAAGCATCAAGCACTGTACAAAGAGGTATAATAATTCAATGGTCTTTACAGAACTTGCAATTTAACATTTTGCGCATGGCCTTGGTAGAAAAAGATGGGTTTACACTGGCAATGTTCAACCTGAACTGAAAGATTAAAAGAAGTTTCACGTCCCCATATCTGACCTGTTGCTATATTGTTCAAATCTGACTTTTCTGTGAGTGAACAATCCAGCTGAGTTGTGGAGGTAACCTAGACAGCTTTTCAATTTTGGCTTTAGCACTTTGGCAGTTGGTCATATCACGATATCATGGGTACTTTGTCTCACAGCAGTGAATCGGACATTATGCACATAATTTAGGAAGTACAGAAAGTACTATGAATGGCTGCACAAAACTGTTGTCATGACAGCACATCTATGAGGTAACTGCTGGTAGGGTTGCGCCAGCTGAAGATGTCAGGATCTCTTTCTGAAATTGCGACCCAGATTCAAACTATCACTTGCAAGCATACATGATTAGGCCTTTAATTCAACATGTACGCTCAATCAAAAACACTTTGTTGTCGTGCTAATTTGTAAGACACGTAGCATTGAACGAAACATTATAGTGTTGTACTGCATGACTTCAAAACAGACCTATAGCCAAACAAAAGTCGTGTTTTGAGGTACCCTGGTGAATGACGGACTATGGACTGTGCATACATGTGTACCTGCAAGTGAAACTTGTGCACTTTAGAGGTGGGTGACTCTGTAGGCAACTCTGAGTTTTACTTCAAGACTAGCATGACTTCATCAACATGGTGACTGTTTTATGACAAAGATATGAAATGAAACAAGGGAATTTCTAGCAAGGTTTGAGTTCAGTCCATAGCTACAGGTACTATAACATTTGCTTATAGCGCAGCTGACATCCGTTTCAAGTTGCTCAGTACAGTTAATGGACAGCTGAGCTGGACAAGTCATCTCGTACACCTCCAACCAATGGGAAATTGAAGATTGAGGGATGCACTCTCGTCCAATGGATGGGGATATAAGATGGCAGTTCCGTGAGCAGGTTTCGGTATTTATGGGATTTTTGCTTCATCCCTGCCTATATACCTGTACCCTTCAAACATCCATCAAAAGGAGCTGGCGAATTTCGCCAGTGTTTGTCCACGATCGACATGGTATAGGATCCTCAAAGAGTCTTCACACTTCCTGATCCTTATAGATTCAAATAAAGCTGAATGTGGGGTACTACTGGAGTCAACAGCAGTCACATATGGACACAGGAATATGGGCAAAGTGCAACTTTGTAGTGTAATCACTACAATGTGATTGAAGCAGAGTGAATGGGTGCATCTAGCTCTTGGTTTCAAGGGGCAGATGGCAACCATCAGGTACACTTGTTCAATAGTGTACGATATTATGATGTCACCCTTAGTGAGACTTCTGGATGCTGTTGAATTTCCTCATCCCCCCAACTTCATCTTTTACTTTGAAATATCAGTGTACCATACAGCATTGGGCAGGTTTGGTGAAATGTCATACAAATTGTCCCAAAAAAGCTTTAATTCCTAAGGCCATGCACATACCCATACCAGGATTTTGATCGACTATTTTAATCTGGGTAACTTGATGCTGAAGAAGCAAACCTTTTAATTTATGTCGACTTAACAAAAATGATGAACAAAACAATAAGAAAAGAAGAAAAGCATGCAATCTGGTAAAGTCAAGAATATCGATCGAGTTTCTTGTCAGATACAATACACAAATTTGTTTAATTCTCTATAGGACATTAACCTATATAGAAAACACGAATTTTGCTCAGGACCTACATATGTGAGAACAACAATTGTATAACTTGTACAAATATGAACATGCTGAGCGAAAAAAAAAAGAAATCCACAAACACTTTTGTTTTAACTCATGATTCAGTTTGGAAACCTTGGTTTGAAAATTGCTGACCCCCTTAAAAGAAAATAGGTGTGACGTCTATATAATCCTAAAAGTCTTAAAAGTTAAAGACAATAGCTTTTCCTCCTCATATAATCTTGACCTGCTATTATATGTACAGTACTCTTTCCCTTAAACACATTGTTTCTCCTAAACTGAGCTGGCAGAAATAGGGCTTAAAGGGAAAAAAAAGTTCTCCTCCCTAAAGTGCAATGGTCTGTAGCTCTTTGTATTTTACAATAATGACCAGAAGCCATCTATCTGAACAAATTTTGTGTAGGGGGATAACCTTCAAATGAGCCACAGTTACAATGGTACTTAGGAAAACGAAAACCCTCGAATCGAAAGTACAACAAAAAATATCGGAACAGCTGAAGGTCGGGCAGTCTTTACAATGAAATTTCCGTTTACTCTGTAAACAATAAGACTACATCCAACCGATGTGCAACGGATCTGAGTATCGATTGTCCAAAATGTTTGAAATTTTTGAAAAAAAAGTGCAACCTTATCATGCATCATGCGGTGAACTCACACAGACTTTTCATTCCTTTTTGTACTTAACTCACACATTATGTGGGCACTTTGCAGGATTTGTGAGGAAGTACAGTAAGATTGGTTGATGCCACTTCTTAACCTAAGACAACCCTGTTTTTCAGAAATTTTCTAAAATATATAAGGTTATGCATGCCAGTTCTTGATACTATTCTTTCCAAATATTTTTTTCACTGACTTCTTAACTTCTGTCATAAATTCCAGAAAACTTAAATCTGCCATATGTTTCCCATTTGATCGTAAAACTCTTCAGCCCCCTTGCATCGTTCAGCCCTCTCAGTCTTACTGCCCTAAATAAATTTTGCCGATGCTTAATTAAAGCCATGCACTTTTTTCCCCTTGATCAACATCTCCACGATAGCATCACAGAACAAAACTTATCCCCAAAATTTGAATAGATGTATATTTGTAATCCAAACGCAACCATTGAGGGGGTAAAAAAAATGAAAATAATCACTGCAGCGATAATGATGTCAGACGATAGGAGATGTTGATATAAATGAACATCTGATCTTAAAAATTATTAAAAACCTACTTGTGTTTATAAATTATGCTAATTGCCGTAACATAACTTGTCAAGAAATTTATTAAGAACATTACAAAGAAATGTTTTCAAAGACAAAACAATTCAAAATTTAACAAAATGGGATGCATATAAAATGACATGGAAGGGTTTCTTACCTGAACTGCCCTTCAGACTCAAGCCCATTGCTTTTGTCTCCAGCTTAGATCTTCCTCTCATAAGACTTCATACATTAAAATCCTAATGCAATGTCCTTTCTTAGGGAGTGTATAGAAGTATACAGGAGAAGCTGTTTTACATAATGCACCCTCGAACACCAAGCCCATTGTCCGCTACACACTGTGATCTGCTTATCTCATATAAATTATGCTAATAAATGACTCATTTACGAACATCAACTACCACCAAATGGCTGCTTAAAATAATCCCTGGAAATCCTACTTTTAACTTGACAAAGATTACACTCTACTCACCGTTAAAAAACGCGAAATTGTAAGAGAAAATGGCATCTAGGTGTAGAATTACGACCATCACGATGTACGCCTTTCTCCGCTCTATGCAAATGAGATGAACTGAAGGCAAAGTGTACCGATCGTGATATTCATGCGCGAAAAAATATAAAACTACTTACCGCTGCGGAGGAGAAGCCCATGATTTATGTGACATTTTTGAGGTATAGGAATAGTGGCGAAGAACAAAATTAATTCAGAGACACATAATAGACTCATCTTTTGTCCTAATATTTGCATATTTAATCTCTCTCGACGATTAAATAGCATTGCGGATGAATTGTAAACTATCAATATTTATGAGTATTAATTAGGCTGACAGATGTCAACATTTTTTCACGTGACCCCACATGATTTACGATCAAAACATCGAGCATCCGATCGGATCCCTATAGCTATGTACGTACGTACACACTACTCTAACTAAGTCACTGCACTGACTAACGTTAAGCCTACATGCACGGTGCTACGAGTATACGACTCACACTTGTTCAATTGCTAGGCTTAGGGCATATCATTTGTTGACGGAAGCTTCCTTCTTTTTTTGCTTTTCGAAGCATTTGAATTTTTAAGAAAACACAACTCTCGGAAGAAATTGCATCTTTTGATAGTGTAAGTTGTTGATGTGCATGCAAGTTCAGGCTACTCCATTCTTGACTTGAGTACCCTAGGCCTAGGCTCTAATTTCGTTCTGCAGTAGGCTAGCCAATTATAGGCCTAACACTGCTAACACTGAACAGTTATTTAAAAATTTGTGAAAGAATTAGTGAGATGGTTAGCCTAGGTTACTTTTAATGTTAGGCTCTCCTAACAAAAGTAATTAGGTTAGACACATAAGTCACAAGTTATCAGCAGAACTGAGTCTTCCAGTTCTTGCGTAAGACGAGTGCGCCAAACTTAATTGCCAGGTAATGAGATAGCCTAGGCCTATTTCAATATTTAATTAGTGCATAATATAAAACAGAAAGTGAAATATACGACAATACAGTAGTTGACATTCTTGATGTAGATTAACTGTGTGCTTCTTTCAACACGCCAATGGGAACTATATTAGTAGTGAATGTTCACTTGGTCAAAACCATGGATCACAATGTTTTGTTTCACAAATACTACGATTCCCCACCCTGACCAAGGACTGATCACTTGAGCACCATTAATTATGTTTTTGATACAACAGTGACATCTGTACTGTTGCAATACATAATATGTATAAGGTTGTAGTAAGAACCATTAATTTCCAAAGTTAATTTCAGTTTTTTACTGTTTTTATGCCAAGGTTATTGCTTTTCAATTAGTTTTAACTGTCATTTTCATTCATTGAGGTGCATGGTATTTTGATAACCTTGAGGCAACTAGAAACCATTTTTGACCCAAGATGTTTTTCTTCAAATAGCAATATCTTGAGTTGAGTTAGGAATAAGATATTGGTGTTTCGAATGCCTGCATTGAAAGTTATATTCTTTTTCCTGTAAGAATACCTTCTGTTGTCAGTAAGAAAAAGTGCATTTAAGTATCAAAGATACCCTTGTGGTAGCACAGCCTTTTATTAGACAGTTATTTCTTATGTTGGGGATCTTTTGAAGTTTGATGTTAACTTATCTTATGTTTGCTGCACATACAGGTGCAATATCAGATGTTTTCAGTCTCATTCCAGTGTGAAATTGTCTAAACGAATAATGTCAACATAATTTTCCTGTTCAAATCTTATTTTGCTTACCTCTGGCAGAAAGTTGATGGTGAAATGACATTGCACACTGTGTTGGCAGTGAGTTTTTTTCTTTTTTTTTT
>VJOZ01003112.1:0-19402 GCA_009801055.1 Stichopus horrens | reverse complement strand
GGAAAAAGTTAAGATCGAACATAATCTTATCTTTTTGGTTTTTCAGTACACACGCAATCACTTTAATACTTAGTTGAAATCACTGTTGATTGCCATCACATTCATAGTCATTTGCACAGAAGATGATATTACTGTAATCTAATGTTGACCTACTACAGGTGAAGGCAGTGGATCTCTTAGACAGTCTTCTCAAAAATCAGAAGAAACGCGGGCCATTCAGATGTCAAATCTGCCAAAAGTTACTCACCGCTGCAAGCACGTTAAGAGCCCACTATCGGAGTCATGCAGGTAAGGGTAAACAGGAACTTCAATATGCTGAACGTCGTGTATGTCAGTATGGACAAACCAACTTTTCTCAGTGTATCTTACATCTGGCATCATAAATGTGTAATCAACTTCCGATGGTTCATTTCTGCAAAGATGCTCCTTTAAACCCAATTTACAGTCCGATTCCTACAGGGGTATTATATTGTTAGGGCCAACAAAAGTAGTTTGGCAAAAGTGGTTAAGTTTTTCCTTCCAGTGTATGAATTGAAAAAGTGATCCTCCATTGTAAGTGCCTTTTAACGATGCTTAAGTGACATTACTACTTCAGTGGTTGTTGCCATTCTGAGATTCTGTTCATGCCCAGTTCTTGGAATAAAACTTGTAGAAAAAGCTGAATAAGGGCATTAAGTACCATCAAATTACAAACTTTATTCAGTATGTGTGCATCAGCCGCATGACAGTGGCTCTCTCATTTACATGTGGCAGTGTTTGGAATTAGCTTTCGGCCAGAAGGTATTTTAGTATATTTGAAGGTATGTACTTTGTCAATGATTTGTAACTGAAGGCCAAAATATAATTCATGGCAAATATCAGGAGTGCATCTTATCAGTAGTCGTACCAAATCGAATCTCATCCATTATTCAGTATGGTACGATTACCAACACCTCTCCGAAAGATACATTGGCAAATGTTAAACCAAGTTGTCTTTAGCTGATGATTACTACTTTTGATGCAATATTATTATTATTTTTGTTCATTTTCTTTTGCAGGGATAAAGCCTTTCCAATGTGTGCTATGCAATGCTACCTTCACCCGTCAACACAGCCTCAACTATCACATGATGATTCACAACCAGGAGGCCAGGTTCAGTTGCAGCTTTTGCGCTCGCCAGTTCCGTCACGCCAACCACTTCAGGGAACACCTTCGAAGGCACACCGGCGAAGAGCCCTACGGGTGCACAGATTGCCCGGCCAGGTTCAAAACCCGGAACACGTATAAAAGACACATGCGCTCCAAGCACAACAAGATAGTCACGCACAAGAATAACATCAAACTTATTACAGATGAAAGTGACTAAGCAAATAGCAGGCTTAATTCTCAGTTTGGATCAAATTGAAATGTTAAACTAAAAACAACATAGTTTTAATACTGACTGATCTTGCAGTTGGCAATCTCCTTGGGCATTTCAAATAAACCAACCAACCAACCAAGTTTTTTCAGTTACTGATGATGTTTTTTTGGTCACGTCAAAACATAAACCAAGGAGTGCTCACACCGGCATCGTATGACATCAGCTGCTCCACGTGAGACGAGTTTATGACAAAGTCAATCGTGAGTAGAGAGTTGATCACATTGGTGGCGATGATGTCAATATGACGAGGAAGGTGTTTTGGTTTACCGTCTTCAGATTCGTCTCTCGATGTGAAGTCAGCAGAGGAAGAGGGATTGATGGGATGAACTGTTGTCTCTTTTAGAGCAAGAGATGGACAGTTGGCAGTGTAGATCCTACTTATTTGGAGTACTGAATATTCATTGACATACGATGGTGGGCACTACAAGCAACCCAGAGGCAAACTTCTGCATTGTCAACTCGATAGAGAGTATATTAGCCTGTATTCTACTTTGGGTGTCGCAGGACATATTTACAAAGGTAGCTATACCACAAGCTGTAAAAGACATGGATCAAATAGAATTAAACTTGTTGGATAATGCTGCTGCAATGTTCTCCCTGTCTGCCAGTGAAGTCCTTGAGGACAAAGTGAAGAAAAAAAAAAGAAATGAGGGGGGGGGCAAATCTCATAAAGTAGCATGAAGTCCACTCTTGACCACATATAGACTATGCTAAGTAAGAGACTTTTGATGCATCATTACGTTGTCAATGGTCATTTCAGGTTATCAAAGCTTTTGACAACTACTTATATTTCTGTCATTCTCTATCCAAATCCAGAACATAGTGTAAACAATTTTGGGCGACAGGCTTGTTTCATACCCTATTGCAGAGAGGGATTAGTTTGCAGGTAAAATGAAAAGGGTGTTGGACTCTCTAACCAGTATTCTTCTCTATGAAGTTCTTTTATGGATCGTTATATTTGACTTCAATGTTTTGGATTAAATGATATGTAAGGATATTATTCTACAGAAAAGAAATGCAGCTCAAATTTCTACTTTCAGCTGGATTACTTTGCTTTCTAGTAAAGGAATACCAAACATGCTGGAATGTATTACTTTAATTGTGAAGGGCTTAATCAGCATGCGTGTAAAATGGTCATTTGGTTTGATTGTGTCAATGACATTTCATGCTGTTAAGTTGAGTGGCATTTCTCAATTTACAATTATACTCATACTATGCATATTAAGGAGTAAATGGTTGGTTCGTTGGTTGGTTGAGTTGGGTGGGTGGGTAGATCACAGATGACTTAGTTGTACAAACTTTCATAAAATTTAGATGGATATTTACTATAGATCTTTTTTTGAGATAAGACAAGAAATTATTTGGATGAGATAATTTACATTGTTCTTTTTCTTTTGTTTGTTGTTGATTATTACGATGTTGAAGTTTAAGATTGTTAAGTGAGACACAGAAGCAGAAAATGTCTCTTGTAACTTCAGTAATTCCTTGGTGATATCTCCTGTTACGGTCAAAGTACGTCCACTGCTTGCACAATGAGATGTTGTGATACATAACATCCAATGTCAATCTAACATTATTCAAACAATTGTATTATGTCCCGTCTCGAGTTTGAACCCGGGCATAATTTGATTAACCTATGTATTTAACTCTCTTTTTCTATAAAAATTACTCTCTTAAACAAAGTATTGGCATTCTACTGGGCACTCAAAATGTGGATAGTAATAGGACAATGAATGCAAAAAGCAAAAGAGAAATTATGACCAGCCAGCGTAGGCCGACAGATTTTCACATGCTGGTTCATAGGAGGTCCTTGTTTTTGGAGCATACAAAAAGTTTAGACTGACCATGGATAGTTACATTAGAAAAGTCTAATGCATTTTTAAAAGGATGTTCTCTGTCGAAACCACAAGATGTAGCAGACCTCTCCACCAGTTTACTCCATGTCTAGTCTATTGTCTTGGAAGTATAACCCAGACACCAGCTTCTGCGTAATACTGTGCGGATCTTATCCTGAAGAACTTGTTCCTTGTGGGTAAGAAAAGCTTTCTCTACTGTTTCATTTTGTTGATGTGATGCAAATTTCCTTGGGATATGTTGTTGCAATTAATTTTTTATTTATCTACTGTGAACATGACGATATCACTTGTCTACTTATCTTGCTGTCTTCCAGTCAAATAAATTTATTTTCAAGGTATCATTTTGTCAAGCACCGAAGTGTGTCTACATGATGTTAAAGTTTAGTGCTCTATAGATGCCTGAAAGTACTTTTCAACATTCAACCCTTGTTTTATGTTGAATATATTGGGTAGCATCAGATTACAGAGAATTATCAAAATTAAATTTATGTTAACATTGCAAAGTAGCAGAATCTTAAAGTGATGATGAATCTCCTGTTCCAAAGAAATGCGGCTCCCTAACATTGTAGTCTCTCGCGGACCCTTTTAATTTTGTAATTGCTCCGTTCTTCCATTACCCCACTTGTCTGCAAGCAGCATTGCAACATCTGTAAGTTTTGCATACGTGATGCTGTGTGGTATTTAACACATTCACAGGTAGATCAACGCTCTTTAAAATGAAGTGTTCTTAGTCAGGTTTAAATGCTGAATTTTGTCATATGTACATTTCTATGTTAGCGAGACTTGAGGTCTGAGTAAATTTCAAAACCAGGACCCGACAGTGTCGTTTGGGTTCCGGGGTACCTGGTGCAAAATCTCTGTTCTGTATGTAGGGTGGGAGGGTACTACTTTATATGGGGTGGCAGTGCAAACTGCAAGAAAAGTTGACTAATCTGGCATCACTTCTACTGCTCCATCTAAAAATTCTACACTAGTCCCCATTTGCTTCAACTTTGGGCTCCTTTTCAATATAATATATATATACATAAAGAAGAGGGGGCTACTTATCATAGTGAGAAATGATTGGAATATATAAAAAAGTTTACCAAGCAATAGAATGAATGATACAAAATGGTATTCTGTTGTTTTCATTTTTATTTTGTAAATTGAAATGTTTCATAAAATTTCATGTAACTCTGTTTTTACATATCTCCTTCATAAATAATAAAGAAGTGGTTTTAAACATGACAAAGTATTCTTTATGAGTTGTTACATTATTTAATGACAAAGGCAGATGCAATTCCATCACCTTATAATACAAATTTCTGATAAAACAACTGGAATATTTTGGATAAATCTTAGAGAAGGGACCACTTTGTTTTTTATTGCATACGTCTGCTTTCTATAGTGCAATTAATGGTGTAAGGTAACATCATTTATCTGTCAGCAAATGCATCTGCATAATCTATGAGCTTTTCCAGAATAAGTATCAAACCACCCAGTAATGAAATGTTACTTTTAATATACTAATGATTTAAAAAATTACAGCTTTCAGATGAGATTTAAAACATCAGTTAAATGGAATTTACTGATGCAAAAAGTAAACTGATCAACTAGATGGAATGGTTTCCATTAATTTGGATACCTTGGTTTCTTGAAGTTGTGCTGCACTGCCCTCAATGCTGCCCCCTTCTGATCCCTTCCCCCAAAAAAGGTTTGAATAAAAAGAGTTTGCTTATTTCAATGCATCGCTGATTTCAATGAGCTGCATTAACAAAAGAATGACATCAAAGAAACAATGGAAATATTTGAATGAAACATTAATCAGAAGTGTTTCACAAACATCTCAAAATTTCATTCAAAAACATTGTTGCCTTCCAAAGTTGTACACTTTCGAAATTCAGAGAAGGGTGCTGCCATTTTTGCCTCAGTTGAACGTGAACAGATATGAGCAAGTCGAAATATGAAGTCAAATGACTCCTCATGCCAGAAATTTAATGCGTTTTTTGTTTCTTCCAAATTTTGGCTGTAAATGCTCACACACTAAAACACCTTTCGTAATGAAGTATTGACGTTCGACACTGAATCAAATGACCAAATTATTATTTCTATTTGAATCTATGCATCTCTGTTCAAACTATTTGGCCATAAATGACACTGATATTTGGCCAGATTATGACATCGAAATCTCAGGACAGCAGCTTACTGGTTCATTTTGTTATAAGCTTCCAAACAGCATTATCTTGAAAAAGTAAGCAGCATATTTCAATGAAATTTGGTGATGGTTTTCACCACATGTTAGTTTCTCATTTAACAGTAACACTTCATCATTCCAAGTTCAGTGTTTTACATGACATATAAATCAGGGACACAGCAAGCATTCCAGGCAAATATGTAGAAGCTGTCGTGATGCTACCATCCTTGTGTGCACATTATCTGCATCCTGTACTGAATTGAAGTCAAAACAGCTGTTTTTTAAATTAAGCTGGTTGCATTATTACATATCGAAATGCACTTCTGATACCAAGAACAAGAGAACTGAACCAATAATGTTTATTGAAAGTTTGTTATTATATCACTAACTTGAGTAAGGATTGGTCATTTCCATAAGCCCAAAAAACAACACAGATTTTTACGACACACAGTTTGTAAAAAGAATGAAGTGCTTGTAGCTATTGCCTTTAAATGTTGACATTTACAGCCACGTTGCATGAGTAGCAAACCCTTTATCAAAGCTTATACGATGAAGTTTGTTGAATTCATGACAAAAGTAGTATGATATGCAGCTACATATTCCTAATGATGTAAAAATTATGACCCAATAGTACGCCCAAAAAGAGGCTTATTTGGAATAGCTTATCTTTTAATCTTTAAGCATTTTTCAAAGACTGGCACCTTGCACAAACTTCAAACTGAATTTTTATACACTAAACAAAAAGTTGCGACCCAAACCTTCTACGTCCAAACACACAATACATGCCCATATCCCTTAAGGCACTGGGGTATCTACAGCTGCAATGACGACTGCACAACATAACCAGCATGATATCCTACTGAAGCAAGTGACCTGCTACAAAGTATTAATTTCCGCGGATCTACAATTCAAATCTGCCGCATTCTTACATAAATGTCGAATTTCTACATTTGTACCGATAAACACCGATTACAAGGCACTAAACTATGAAAGACAGATATGCTAAGACTTCTATAGGACGGAGGGGCTCTCATGGTAACAAACAAATGGCCCAATGCGTTAAGTATGGTGAATATAGTAGCACACGTTAATATTATAAATAGAAAAAAAAAGGTATTAAGTAATTTGTGTGCTGTAGTCAAACAGGAGTTGCTAATATATGTTTTTTTTTTTCTTCCTTTTTTTTCTTTCTCTTTTGTTGAACAGGGTAAAAGTAAAATGTTAGTGGGTCTTTACATAAACTTGAATACCAAAGACAATGAATGGTAAGATGGTTAAATCATTTTAAAAAGTTAATTAGCAGAGACACTCAGTTTCTACAACTCTATGACAAAAGCACCAAACACTCGGTTTTTCACAAGGGTTGTCAAACAAGGTAGCAAAACCAGCACTGCCTTTTTTAATAGCGCCTTTTTTAATAGCGCCCTCTGTAAGGCCAATGAATGATGAAAGATATCACAATTCTTTCATGGCTGCCATCACATGCAAGTATTTGTCACATAATATATTGTAACCAGAAGAATACAAAAGGCAGTGTGGATTATGCATAAATTCACATTGAAAGAACAAAATTCATGTAAAAGAACAAGATGTTCCACCGTCTCCCATTTTTTATCGTTGAGCTCTGTTCTTCAAAGTTGCATAAATAAATGAACTGGAAAGGACAGACATATGAAACAATAACAGGGAGAGATTAACTTTAGTCCTTTACAGTTCAAATGTTAGTATAATGCCCTTATGCTTATGGTAGGTTCCTTTCTGTTTCTTTGCTTGATTTAGGGTTACTCTAGAACAAAACTCCAAATTTCAGATTCTAGATTAAAGTGCATCCTTGCCTCAATCAAAGAAACCAAACATTCTATTAAAAACAAGGAATATCTTACATCTGAAAACTTCCTGAAAATATAACCAACATCCAGGTTGATAAAAATTTCTGCTGATGTCCAATTTGGCAATGTAGGTTACACTTTCTCTACATTAACCGGGAAATACAACAGACTCATCCATACTGCTACTAGTTGTAGAATGAGTACCAGAGAACATTGATTATGGTAATACCTCCCTCGTCCATGCTGTCACAAGGTACAGAATAATTAACAGCAGGGATATGTTAGTACCTCCCTCATGATTCTACTTTTATCTTCGCTTTGACATCCACTGCCAATGCAAGATGATGCCGATCCAATTCATGGTATGAAGGGAGAAATCTGACCTCTACAACAATCAAATTTACATTTTACTATGTTTAAGCTTATTACTGTCAATCTTAGCCTTTGTCAGGTACTTTAAGTCTTTTCTCTCCCTTTTTGCTATAGCTTTTATACTTTTGGGTATAGAGGTTGTTATTTTTACTGTTTTATTTTCAAAATCCTTACTTAGACCATACAAACCAATGATCTTATGTCTATTTCCCTTCTCTTCAACCTCACTGGTTTAAACAAGCACTCTAATCTCATTCTTTTAGATCAACGGTTTATTTACAAATTTAAGTCACACTGCCATTGCAACTATGTCAATCCTAATAACTTCTCCAAATAGTTTCCCATTGCCTCATAATTCTCTCCTCTCTGCCTCTGCCATCTTTGGGCATCCATCTTTATTTCCACCACTGTTTTCACCCATCCATCCACTCATCATTTGTCTACCAGTCACCATGCAACCCCATCCAATACCAAATTTCCCCTTATCTCTCTACATATCACCATTTAACTCCATCTCATTCCAATTTTCCTCTCTGCCATTTCTCCCATCAACCCTTTGCTGCATCTCATTTCAGACTCTTCTCCTAAATCTTCTTCCTCTCAAACTGACGGCAGTCCCGTCACTCTCTTCCTCTTTTTTTCGTCCATCTGACAACACCTTGCGCCTCTCTGTAGATATCGTTCCCCAAACCAGCCCTGTCTTTGGGTGCAATCTCCCCCGAGTGAGACTTTCACCGACCATTCCAAACACAATGTCATGGTTTAGCAGCTCTTCTTCTGTGGATAACATGACAAATGTAGGATGCTGATTAAATTGTGAACATAATGATTACCACTGTCTATGGAATACTGAGACATCTGTGATATTTACAGTATGAAGACCTCTGAAGCATGACAAAATATCATCCAATTTCCTCTTTTGTCCACGATATAGAAGATTTCCCTTGGCCTACAATACAGATGACAGGATTTCACTGTTAAAAGCCATCTACCTAGCGTCGTTAGTGGCGAAATGGTTGTTCCCCCTAACCCCCTTATTATCTCTACACAGGAGTGGCAAACATAAACTTACACTTTTGGTGTGGTACTCTGAGCTGGAGACCGTAGGGATGATGTTTTGGTGGCTCTTGGTTGAGGGATGGATCCGATGGATGGCTTCCTGGATACATCTGCCGATGACGTCTTTCTCGTTGACTCGAGGGTTCCCCCTGATACTCTTCGAGGAGGTAATGGACTCTTCTTACCTGTTAAACAAAGTTTATGATGATCATAAAGGACAGAATAGAAATATTAACTGGATTTCGATAATCCTCAGTCGGTGATGGAAAACAAAAACCTAGCACTGAAAAGTTATTGCTTTGACATTCCGTGACTTCAAATACCCCATACTTTAATCAAACAGCTAACTGAGTCAAGAGTGAGCCAAATGAATAGTTGCTATGTTTGATATCCTGACTTTGATTTCAGCTATGCCATGATCAAAATATGTCTACCTAAGTCATGAGTGAGTCAACCATTAGTTACTATGCTCAACACTTCCTGTCTTTGGTTTTGCTCACATCATAATCAACCTACAGACATCTAAGTCATAAGTGAATTATGTGAATAATTATGTTTCAAATATCCTGACTTTGATTTTACCCACATCATACTAAAACTTTGAACATGTGAATAAAGAGTGAGTCAAATGAATAGTTACCGTGAGAGACATTTCCAGCCGATGCTCTTCGTACTTCGCTGGCTGGTGAAGTAGAAATTTCTTTTTTCTTCAGCCTGTAGCATAAAATAGACAAAATTTTTAACTGATGACTCTGTTATGATGGAGGGTCAATGCTTCATTTGTTACTTGAGAGTAAAATACTATCGCGCCAAATCGTTTCAAACTTCGTTTTCTTTTCTGGTTCATTAGATATATTGAGCAAGAAAAAATTAAATAATCCATTCTAATCTCAACTTTTTCCTTGGTTGTAGTAATAGAGAAGAATATGAGAACTAAAGGGAGGGCTCACTGAATCAGTTGTGACAGCAAGTAGCTATCCTATCACAATGTAGCTATAGTGATTATCCTAACCAATCTTAAGGGCTATTTCGTATCCCCTAGTCCATGTATTAGTTTTTACATCCTTCTCTAAGTTTGTAGTCTTACAGGGTGATACAGAAATGTAACATATGGGATTAACTTGTAAGATAAATGAATCAAAAAGAACTAGCGATGATAGTGAGGATAAAATACGACAAAAGCATGACACAAAGCGTAAAAGATGAGAGGAAACCTGTCTGAGGTGGCCTGCGACGAATATCTCAAAGATACCGCAGCGATATATCCATCTGAGTCAGATCGCCGTCTGGCACATTCAATGTGAAATGAGAGATTGGAGACGAGAGAGGCAAGAAATGGAAATTATGAGGCGGATGAGAAGAAATGAGAAGCGAAGTGAAGAATGAGTTAGAGAGATGCGCTTCTGAGTACGAACATAACACCTACGTGGTTGTGACCAGTGGGTGGCATGTGTAATGATACGACAGTAATGGTTAAAGAAGTTGAGAGCTATGTTTTTGCAAACAGAGGGAGCAGTCTGTTAAGATGTGACCAGAAAATAGAGAGGGGAACTTTGGTTTGCAATCATGACGATGAGAATGATAAAGTTCGGATGTTAAGGATACATACAGCAATGAGTTATGAAAACAAAAAATGGTTGCATCATGTTTTTGGGAGAATAAGTCCCTTCTTTACAACTAGGAGGAAATCGATGGACGGATATACCAACACATATTTTTCTGTCATTATTTTTGTTTTTTCAACAATGTTGCATAGACCAAACAGGTTTGGCCTGTCAAGTCAAGACTTACTGACTTGACATATTTTCCTGAAGGTATGAGAATGACTTCAAACTGTCTCCTTATCGACAAGATATGGGACACCAGGTCAGCTATTGAGCAGTCTAAAAGATGAAACAGTAACACCTAACACTGTACTGTGACAATCTAGCTGGTTGAGAACATCCTTGAATTTGGATGGGTGGGTACCATGTTGCTACAGCGACCAAAGAAAACAAAAGCTTGTTGAATCAGCTGAAAGAACTGGCAGACAAGACTGACTACATGAAGAATGCATAATGTTGCAATGGCATGGATATACATAACAAATATGAGGTATGGTTAGTTTATTCTTGTCATACTGCATCATACTCACAAAACTAAGTATAAGTATATCTGAATATACTAGCAACATGAATATAGCGGTGCAAAGTGAGCAGGCTTCCACTGAGAATGAAAATGATGTGTGAATGGTATGAAGAGCAACTTACATTACCGTACACTAGATGCTGGTAAAATAAAGAGAGAGTAACATCCCCTCATCACCCTCACCAACCTCCCAACCCCAAGCAAAGGATTGTTTGAGAAATTTAGTAGTTCAATGAATAAATTGTGGCGATGCAAGCAATGTGTTTCTGACTTCAGTATCACTCACCTGATGGATGCTGGCTTGGTGTTGTTATTCGTCTCAAGGGAGGACCTCTTGCCCACCCCCACTTTGGAGGGGATCCTGGTAGGGGGGGTGTTGGTGGTAGCATTGGAATGAGTATCATTGATGTGACTGCTGCTTTCTGATTTCTTTGTTTTAGTGGATTTGCTAGCAGCTTTGGAAAAACAGAGATGAAATGAACGATCGTGAGTGTCCGCTCCTCTGAGATCATTTCAAACAAAAAAAGATAGGATGACAGAAACTGAGAGGATGATACCATCAGATGAGAAAGAGAGAAATGTGAAAATCACCTAAAAAAATGACGAGACTGTGTCTCCCCAGATACTGGACTGATAAAAGGGAGGGGATGAAGCAGAACAGAGAGAGAAAAAAAAGAGCGTAAAAATACACAGATTGTATCAGACATTAATTGTCAGCAATCAAACACTCCTAAAGGACTGGCAAGTCTGATCAAAATTGACTTTCACTCAAAGGAAACACACATCCAATAAACTGTGGGGTTGGAAATGCAACCCTGGAAATACATTACAAATGTTTTAAAGGATTATATTTGGTGACTTTCATGTGAATTTTGACAGATTTATGAAGCGTAAGCCAACACACCTAACATCATAAATTTTATTAATATTTGTCATTGACAAATACCTTGTTCTGAGGCGTGTGTTCAAATATGGTGATCTTTGACAATTCAGGAATGTCGGAGCTACATCAAACTGCTAGTATTTTTAAGTGAAGCAGTGAACAAGTTGATCTACTGTACAACTTAGTCTGACAATTTTTTAATTTAGAATCAAATTTATCCCCAGTGAAGACTTTCCTGTACAAAACAATAAGACATACTAAGCAGAAATATTGTCAGGGTAGGGTTTGATGTCTTGAGAAAATGTTTCTTGTAAGATAGAATATAACGTGAAAAGCAAACATGTTGCCAGGTTTGGGTTATAATGTCAAGAGAAAACTTACTGTGTATGGTTCATTATGGCATGATGGGCAGATGTACTATCAGGGTAGGGTTTGATGTCTCCCGAAGACATAAAAATGTATGACATCATGTAAAGAATGGCTGCACCATATATGCACTCACTTCTGCCTATGCAACAGGCTACTGAGTATATTGAATATTAAGTACATAAATATAACATCATTTAACAAGTAATTAGCCTTAATGAATCCCTCCTAGCTCTAAATGTATGCATGATGCACTGCTAACAACCATACCAGTACAGACTGGGAAATATTTTTAAGCCCACATAATTACCTCTGTTTGCGGTATGAGTTGGAGGACCAGTTGGTGAGGGCGTACCTTTCCTACCAGTTGATGCAGCCTTTAGGCGACTCGCTGAAAGAGACAAATCGAATAAAGTGCAAAACACTTCAAACCAATGAAGACAGCTACACAAGGCTTTTTACCTTTTTCTTTCATCTGTTCTCTGTGTAATTCATTAATCTTTCATAATGCATCCCAACTTTTCCAATTCATTCTTATTCACAACACTACAGTGAATTGTAAAACATATCAATGAGATGGTTAAATTGAGGACATGCTTCTTCATAGAAGGATGGTAAATTCTATCCTAGGCAGCCTTTCAACCATCACATTCTTCTCAGTTGACACAGGTAGTGGAACTTCATATTTTCTCCACCATGTGTCCCACTCTTAAGGAGAAATTCAGTTTCAAAATGTTCATCCAAAACATTAACAGCTTCACTGATCAGAATGTTTATGCAATTTATCATCCTCACTTCCAGGAAATATTTCACAAAATTTGAAAATGAATTATTTAGTAAATATTCATAGTACGAAGCTGGTGTTAGAAATAAATAGTTTGTGACATAGTACCCACAAATCCAGTTTGCTCATAGCCCCACGATAAAGTGCTCAGTGTGGTTTACAGCACAGTGTTGGTCTCTTATTTGGTGATTAAACCATTGCTCTAAGTGAGCAAACTGTTTAAGGAGCAGTTGATTCATATGAATTTGCTCTGTGAATGATGTTGAACTGGTACCACCAAATACAGAAAGGGCCATCAGTGCAGCTTACCTTCACTCGATTTGCAGGTCTTAAAGTATTAGCAGTAATTAAATGTTCTGTCCCGTTTCCATCTCAATAACAGCTCCCTGGTTTCACAACAAAAAGTATCTAACTGAATGCAGATATTCATGAGGTTTTCACATTCACTGTACTTAAGGACTTTTGCATGGTAAAACAAAAGAAGTGCCAAACACAAACTGAAACAGCAATTGTCTGTCTGGCATCACACATTTTCAAGATCAACCTGAACCTCAATTTTCAGGTCGGTATTTTGCAAATGAGGAAGCTTCAAGCTTCTATAGACAAAACTGTTATGTTTAACAGATAGAATGGTAAAAATCTCAAATATTACTTTTCAGTTATCTTGTTAGAGCAGAATTCCTTTAAAACAGCAGCAAGAAGATATCCTTCAAATGAAATTCTGTGATTGTGATAAGTTGTTTCATATTTTTTTTGTTTTTTGTACTTCACTTTGTTTTCTAGTTTCAGCTTTTCCTCAGACATAGTTTTATTTAAAGACATGCATTTGCTGTGCTTCCAATTTGGTGAGTATCACATTATTCCTAGTCTTCCCATAGATTCCTAAACCTGGAACCGGGTATTTTTTGTCGTACCTGATGAGTACCCGACCAAACGTCCACTGTAAAGTCAACATTTGAATTTCCACACACGATTGTGCGGAGGGGTCTTACTAGTGTACTACACACACACCTTTCTGAAAGGTGTCACTAATGTCAATATTAGTTTTTCTTTTATTTGAGGTGTCATGTTAGTCCTACCTTTCTGTGAGATGATCCTAATTTCAGTGTGTTAGTCTTATCTTTCTTGCAAGTGTTATGTTCATCCTACCATTCTTTGAGGTGTTCTTTACTTCTACGTTCAACGTTAGTCTTTACCTTTTTTTGAGGCATTACTCGTCGTGGAGCTGGCCGATCCAATGTTTCTCTCCATCTTCTCTGTCTTGGCTTCCGTTCTCCGCCTGTCGGGCACAGACTTTGCCGATGACGGTATCGAGTTTGGCGTGGCTTCCTTCTCATTTTCCTTCTTCTCTTTCTCCTCCGCACGAAGGAGCAACCTCTCTTCCTCTTCTTTCTTCTGATCAAGGAAGTCTTCCTCAAAATACTGTTTGGTTGTCAACTAAAGTATCAATAAATTAAAGGTAGTAGTGTTAACATGCATCCATACATCAATAAATTAAAAGTCGGTGAAGATTAAATTTGCATCATCAGTTGTGACATGACATCAACAAAACTAACCAGTAAGTTTTAAGTCATGCACTTCTCCCAGTGGACTAGATATTCAGCACTTCTAAATGTCTCGGAACCTTATTGTAATCAACAACAGGTGTTTGTGCTAAAAAAAAAAAAAAAAACCAGGGAGGAAATACATATATCTAAAAGGGCTGAAACCTTTTGTGATCGAGTAATATTTAGTATTTTCAATGTAATAATTTTCACTGTACTCTGAAATTAAGCTACCATATTGAAATAGCATGTCAGATTTTCTTCATAACAAAGCAAGTCTACAAGGTATTCACAGACTTCTAGTGGCTGGTGGAGTTCTTTTTGGGAGGGGGACAGGTGGTATTAAGGGATGACCATGGATAACTCAAAGATGGACAGGATGAGGGAGAGGAGAGAAAAAGGTTTGTGAGTAAATCATCCTCCCAATCAAAACTGAGTTAATGTTTCAATGTCCTAAATTCGATAATACTATTACAAAACAACATCATCAAAAATGAGACCAACAAGAGCGACAGATGACATTCGGGGCGTGAACCCTCTAAGATCATCCTAAAATCAATCCCTGGACAAATACACCCAGGTCTTTTATCGCTAAGTGAAATAACATTAACTAGGAAGGCTATTTCCCTCTATATCTCTCATGCAGGCTATTCGTCCTGGGGGGTTCTGTCCAGTCACTATCTCCACCCCCCAATCAGCTGATTTCAGTCACATAGCATGCAATCAACTATTCAACTATGCAAAAAGGATCATTATGAAACTTACAGATTGAACAGCCACTTGGATTTTATCCATGTCACAGGCAGCCTATGAACCAAAACAAGATAATAGAAAACAACATAACCATTTGAATCACGCCAAACATTCCATTCATCTGCTAAAGACTGCAAACAGCTTAAATAAATCTTTGGCATTCTCTTCCAAGCTGTAGGAGTTTTTTAAGAGTAAGATTGGTACAACACATGGACAGTAGTATTGTAAGGAGGTGAAGATAACCTATGAATGCTGTAACATCACACTATGGGATAATCATAAGCAAAATACCCAAATGAGGTATAATTTGAGGGAATATGTTATGATATGTTAGATCTCAACTCTCAACTGCTATAATACAAGAAATAACTAAAGATAAAACTGGTAAAAAATGAAGACGGCAAGACAAACATCCAGATATGAATACCTGGAATGGATGTAAGGTAATGGGAAGGGGGTGATTGGGGGAAAGGAGAGGTGGAAAGGTATGACAATGATGACTAAAAAGATGAAATGAACAGTGGTGTGGGGAGAAAAAAGGGAAGTAAAGACATGCATAACACCTCTCCAATTGGAGAGTAATGTTTTCAAGTTTGTGGTTCCCATATGGTAATATGCAATATTTTATTTCTAATGGGGGCAGCGGGTGAACCATTTGAAAACAACTACAGGCATGACTTGGCATAGTGCGTCATCAGAGCTTCTAAACTTTCCACAACATAGGGATACCAACTGAAGTCATCAGAGCACATACAAGAGAGAGGTTTGCTGATGCCATTTGGTGGAAGGGGTCTCTGAGGTGAAAAGTGGTGTGGTTGGATTACCTTTCTTATTGCTGCAGTGACATCCCTGTCTTTTTCCATCACCAGTAGCTTCCTGACCACCAGGTCCAGCTGTTGTAACAATTGCCTGTCTTTAGGCAGTTTCAGTTGGGCTTTCAACATTGGCAAGAGAGCGCAGCATCGTAACCTGACCAGAAGAAAAAAGGAAATACACTAGAAATCAATCATGAAAACGCTCAATCTATTTCAAACGATAAAGTCTAGTGGAGTTACTATGGCCAAGATTTAAAAGGAAGTTTCTTCATTTGGATTATCAAAGGAGAATTGTCAGAGATATAAAAAGGATTTAAAAGATGGGAAAGACATGGCTTTCCTCTCTAACTTGGAGGATGAGTCTGATGGGGTATGTAAAGTGGCAAGACCCCCATGGGAAATTTTCCAAAGGTTACAATTTTCAAGCCAGTGCAAACCTTGAGATATCAGTCAGTTACACCAATTTCCTCCAGGGAGAGAGATATTTCCCTACAAATGGCTACAGAAAGACAGGACAAACTGCTAGCATATCATTACCCTGCCATCATCAGTGTGCACCAATTTATTTCACTGTGGTATGTAGTCTCCACAAGCAATGCTTGTACAACAAATGTGGTAGTCATTGCATGTTCTCCCCCACAGGGAGAATCAGGAAGATTTCATGGCAACAAAATGAAGCTGTAAGTGGAGAACAAGGTTAACACCACTTCAAAAGACTACCATCAATATTATTCTCACCTGACATTTGCGATGGGATCTTCAGCGAGCTCCAGCACTTTCTCAAAGAAATGCTGATTAAAGAAAGACTTTGAAAATACCTCCATGAGATAGACGCAGACGTCTAGGAATAAACGGCGGTAACGACTACTTTGATGGTTGCGACACTCTGTGGGATAAAAACAAGAGAGAAAAGTCCTCCACAGACTGAATGCTACATTCAAAGATAGACACTGGAGTATAAGATATACAGGCTGTTCACTAACGTCATACACATGTCACTTTATCTGTGGATCACTGGGCGGCAACTGCAGAATGAGATCAAAGCTGGTCATCCCTTTTCATTTTCTTTCTACAGCTTCAATCTCGACAGATCAATCTAACTGGTGAGACTGCTTCACTCTGTCATTGATTGTAATTGTGGGATCGTCGAGTGAACAGTTGCAAATATTGTCCAAATATGTTCACCGGCACAAATGTGAAGTTCTGCATTGACTGCATCAACCTCTCGTGGGTCCATGAGCAGTTGAATTGTTTTACTATAGAGGAAAAATGATTGTGTGATATTTCTTCCCCTACCACCAAACTATCTTGATGATGAAGTAGAGTATAAGGCAACAGATGGGACACTCACCCTCTATCAACTTGCTACAGAGTTCTTGCCTCTGTTCTTGCTTCCTATTATGTTTGATGAATACGCAAATTGTTCGACAAGCAGCAAGGTGAACTGGCAATGGTTTCTGTGAGATAAAAACCAACAAGAGAACTCAATGATGAAACCAGCAAACTTATAAGATTGCAGAAACATTTGCATTAGTTCCATTACAATGCTAATACTACCTTAACAGAAATAACCTACTCTGTGAAATGGATAATTAGATAAAAGTAACTTGGCAGTAATGCAAACAGGAAATATTCTGGAAGTTTCAAATAAAGGCAGCTGAAAGCTACTATGACAATATACAGTTTTCCCTGAGATAGCACATACTGCAATAAGAAGCACGTATATTGCAAAGAGCCGATGCAAAGCACACTATGCCATATAATTACAAATCTATGAGCAATATTACGCCAATGATAATTACATGTAATTACACACTGAAAACAAACACTTCACATCAAATCTTTGAAATGCACATATGTTAGAATTCACAGACATTGTGTTTTCTTGCATTAGTTAGCACTATAACATGTTTTTGAGGATTTTAACATACAACCTTCACTATCAATGAGATGATTTACCTCTATGACAATGACCACTTTTTTTTATCGGTGGCAGTAAGGAGCTACAAAACCAAGACATGAAAGAACAGAGAAAGAATTACGTGGAAGACGTCACTGGATGGAGATTACTCACATGTGAGGTAATACAATGAAATACAACTGGAACAAACTTTTCATAAATCTGATCACTCGTTAGACATTTAGGAAGGCAGCTGAACTTCTCCAAGATGTCCGCATGCAGCCTCCAGTTACGAGACGAAGCGGCGCGGCTCTCGACGGATAAGAGGGCAGGAATGACATCAGAGAAACAGCTCTCCTGCTGTAAAAGGGGGAAAGCAAACAAAGAAATGAGGAAATGCAGAAATGTGATTTAACGTTAACAGTTGTCAAAGCAAGAAAGGAAAAAGGGGGTAATTTGATCGAAAAAAGCGTACTTTTCTAGGTGTGATCTCAAATAGTCGGACAGTAAATACTTCATGTAAGTTAACCTTAAAGTGGAGTGATCAGATACATGAATGAATTCTATTCAGTACAGTCTATAAGGGCAATGTCAAAATGACATCAGAAAACAATGTAAACCTACTCACTGAAGTCTATTATTCCTGTAATATTTACTGTTGATGTCTATTTGCTGCAGCTATTGCATGCTAAGCTAACTGAGTGATTCAAGCATCAGATCTTTTTATCATCACATTACATCTTCACATAACAGTTATTAAACACACGGTGGATTCTTGACTATTTCATAAAAGTAAAATGAGTTAAGAGTGAAGTTAATCACAGGGATGTAGTTCTGCTGTGATGCAGTATATGCACTTAAACACAATCTGACTGGTACGGTAGCAACGCGGTTATCTCTGCCATCAGCGAATTCTGGACATGGCTGACTAATCACAAATGCCTCTTTGGGATTGCGTTCCATAGATGGCTGTGGGGGCCAGTCCCCAAATTTCTATTCAACACATTTCTCTGTATCAATGAGATTAAGAAAGCAGTGCAACACAAACAAGGGCTAGTATTAGAACTTATTTGATGTCAATATGTCCAATGAGACTTAATATGCAAATGAGGCACACCGTGAACGTGTTATCTTAAAAGGAGTCTTTCATCAGTTTATCGATGTTGATTATAAACAAGGAAGGTAAACAATCACGCGAAGCAGATCATTTCCCTTCCAAGCGATTAAATACGTCTGACTCTCTCGGGTAATGGGACGAACTGCAGGTATTATCAGAGCAAGTTAATGAGGAAAAGGATGTTGCAGGATGTTAGTGTTAAAAAGTCAACACACAGTTATGGAAATGTACAAAAAAAATAGGAAAAGGGAAGAGAACTGAACAANNGGAAATGTACAAAAAAAATAGGAATAATAAAATTGTGCACTTTGCAGGAATATCACAACAATCAGACATCAATGCTCATTCAGCCAAAGGGTGTATTAGGACATGTTAGGAAAGATAGATAGCACTGTAAGAGAGACAAACGAGTAAAGAGACACCAA